>QLTV01001835.1:620433-630954 GCA_003457575.1 Thermophis baileyi
TATTTCTGCCTCCTCTCTTTCTCTTTCTCTTTCTCTTTCTCTTTCTCTTTCTCTCTCCCTCCCTCCCTCCCTCCCTCCGTCTCTCTTTCTCTTGCTGGGAAACTTCAATGTTTTTTGAGGTGAATCTACTATGGTGCTTTTCTTGTCTGGGAGGAGCTGTTTATGACTGGCTATAAAAGTTTATGACCAGTTGCAAAAAGTTTAAATACGGAAGTATTTTGGACTGTATCAAAATATACTCAAAATCCAAGCAACATATCATGATAAATGTCTGTGGAGATTCTCAGTCATCTAGGTCATGGTTGTTCCAAAGGTGCCTTTTCAAAAGGAAACTGGACTAAGAGAAAGGTTTGGATTTTAAAGACTCAAAGTTGATAGAATTGACCAGTGATGAACTTGACTTTTTAAAGAAGGTTGAGGAAGATTGGGGAATCTATTTATTATACCAATTGGAAAACAAATGTTAAGATATTATGTTACAATTTACAGGTGACTTTTTTGTACACGAACTATGGAGATATACAAAACAGAAAATTACGACTTTGGGGAATAAAATGCAACTGTTAGGAAAGATCCCAATTAATATCTTAAGGAAAAGCTTCATTATTAAGAATCAGTTGAGGATATTTGATACTGGAAGGACCAGAGACAATGACTGCGATGACTTATGGTAGACCAGAGGCCATTATAGACTTTCTGCATGTGGAATACAATAAATAGACTGTTAACAGAGGGTTTTGAAATTTAATTTAACTGTTGGTTTTACCTGTTAATTATGTTTCCTTATTGTAGATAGATGTCAGGCTAAGCGGGTTGAGTAAACAGTGTTCTAGAAATTTATAAATCGTGAGCCTGCTTTTTAGGGGGGAAAGAGTTATTATCTTTGAAGTATATTTATTAGTATTCAACTGGGGGGGGGAGCAATCTATGTATATGACTCTGGATTTTTTAAAAAAATTTATGCACATTTTATGTTGTGTTGGTTAGTTGTGTTTTATTTTTGTATCTTTTTTTTAGTTTGTATTTTAAAGTTTTGAATAAAAATATAAAAAATATTTTTTTTTGCCTGCATATCTACATCAACTACACCATTGCAGGGCCTATATTAAATTAAGAGATCCCTCCACACATTCTTCTTCTAACACAATAACATCTATCATTTGTCAGCAATGCCCCTCTGGATTCAACATAGGACAAACAGGACAAACTTTGTACAAAAGAATTAATGGATACAAGTATGACATCTGGTCTCAAAACAAGGACAAAATAATGTGAGAGCATTTCAGTCTCCCAGGACATTCCATTACATATCTTAAAGTGACCATTTTGGAAAAAATAAAACCTTAACAGCACTATTGAGTGTGAGATTGGGAAATTGTGTCTAATTGCCTCTCAATTATATCTACCTGTCCCATTAGGAGAGGCAGGTGCATATTGCAGGACCCATCAGCTAAGAACTCCATCTGATCTTTTGTATAGATTGGCCTATCATGGCTTTCAGATTAGTGGAGTCCCCTATTTCCTTGCTGTATTCATTAATGATAGGAATTTGACATCAAACAGTCTTCATTCCATGGGTAGGTTTTTGAGGGCACAGGTTGTCCATTGATAGATCTTCTGCATGACCCCCGTCTTTGATTCCTCCTTGTGCTTGACATTTTTCCATCTGATACTTTCTTCAGAAGAAAGAAAATGCCAGCATTTAACAAATATTCCTATCACTTGGGCTAGAAAGGAAACCTGGTAGAACATTTGTCATTTTCCCATAGTTTAAAAAGAAAAGAATGTGTACATCTTTTTAGTTCCATCAATGAACATGTAAAAACACACCTCAAACAAATTACTGTGTCACTGGGGTTGCCTTCATAGGGATTCAGGATCTGGTGGAGAATGAGACAATACAGTTTCCATACTTTTGTTTGATTTTATTCATATAACAGAGAGAAAATTTTGTGTCCTTTGAGTTGTTGTTTTACTGCATGATCCACTTTTTCTTGCGCTTCAGTTCATGGACAGATTCTGTGATATTTTCCTGTAGAATTTGTTAGTAGAATTCACATGTTCTAGTTCCATCAATATTGGTAGACTGTCCTGGTCTGGTCCAGCAAAACAGACCCAAACTATGATACTTCCCCCACGATCTTTCACAGGTGAGATAAGGCTCTTATGCTGAAATACAGTACTCCACTTTTACCAAACTAGCACTTCTAATTCAAGCCAGAAGTTCCATTTTGTTCTAATCCACCCACAAAACATTTTTCCAATAGCCTTTTACCAGTAGCTTATCCATTTGGGATTTCACAAACTACAGTATATGCAGATTGCAATGTTCATTTTGGAGAGTAATGGCTTTCTCCTTGCAACCCTGTCATGCATATCATTGTTGTTCAGTATTCTTCTGAAGGTGGTCTCATGAACACTGAGTTTCACCAATGTAAGAGAAGCTCTCCTGCATCAAGTATTACATGTTTGATCTTGGTTTGATCTTGGTTGTTCAACCATAACAATCATGTTGAATTGCTTCCATTTGTACATGATCTGCTGACTGAACTTTTCCAGCCTGGTGAGCATCAATAATTGTTTTTGGAAGTCTTATTTGTTCAAATCAATACACACTTCCACATTCCTTGTTGTGAAGGTCAGACTTTGATAACGAATATCCAGAATTTTGTTCTTCCAATAAGCAGGACCTCCCACATTCATATCTGATTCACATCACATTGATTGAAATGCCTGACTCAAATTTCTCCTTTAAACGCACTGATAGAAGTTGTTGTGGCTTGCCCGAGTCCCGCGCAGCTGCTCATGGATCCGGAAGACCAAGAACCGACCAGGGTCTGGCACTATCACCCTGTGTTTCCGGCACCTGAGTCCAAGACCGAGGAGGACGCAGGGCCAGAGGACGATAATCAACCACCTTCTGCACCTCCCCAGCAGGAGTTGAGTGACTCAAGTGGAGAGGAGGAGCCTCTGATTGATGCTAGGGCACGCAGGGCAGCTAGCCGGCAAGAGTGGCTCTGTAGGAGGAGGTCTCCTCACATGTAAACTGGCTGATGTCAGAACTTTGGATATCTTAGTTGGAATAACTCCAGTCCTGGCTCTTGGCCAACTCCAGTAAGTGAGGATAATTCTGGACTTAATGACCTGTTTGCATTTTTGTATTTGGAATCCTGGCCAAAGTGTTCTTTGATTTTCAACAAGAACTATGGTGAAAAACCTGTAACAAACTTACTACTAAGCTGCATTATTAGTGGTAAAGTCTTCTTTGTTTTTGCAAACAGTGTGTGTGTGTCATTTCCTGGGGGCTTGCCGTGCTGGGTCACAACAGTAGTTCATATACTTTTGCCAGCTGAAAAATATGCAGCTTTGGATCATTATCTCCAATAAATAAATGAACAAATGTAATGCTTGTAACTTATTTGTTTAATTAGGTTGTCATTATATAGGTTTGAGAATTGTATTGAGAACAGATCCTTTTTAGGTCACATTTATGTTGAAATATTGAAAATTTAAAAGGGCTCACAAACATTTAAGCACTATAGTATTGTTACTGTGAACTCTCTTTAACACGATAGTGTGCAGAAATATTAAGATTAATATATAGTAAACCAATTTCAGTTTTCAAATTCACATTGATCTGAGATAGGTTGGGTCGCTAAAGGAGAGCATATCCAATCCAGTCAAAGATGGAGTAAACCTGTATGTACAAATATTGCACTGAATTATTTGACTTTCAGGCATATCTTAAGAAAATTAAGATAGATTGGTATAGATCTATCTATGCCAATCTATTTTTTTATTTTATCGTCTGTCTGTCTGTCTGTCTTCCTGCCTGCTTGCCTGCCTGCCTCTCTCTCTCTCTCATCTATCTATCTATCTATCTATCTATCTATCTATCTATCTATCTATCTATCTATCTATCTATCTATCTATCTATCTATCTATCTATCTATCTATCTATCTATCTATCTATCTATCTATCTATCTATCTATCTATCTATCTATCTATCTATCTACTCTCTCTCTCTCTCTCTCTCTATCATCCATCCATCATCCATCCATCCATCCATCCATCCATCATCCATCCATCCATCCATCCATCCATCCATCCATCCGCCATCCATCCATCCATCCATCCATCCATCCATCCATCCATCAATCAATCAATCAATCAATCAATCAATCAATCAATCAATCAGACTTTCAGACATATCTTAAGAAAGCTGAAGATAGGTTAGATTTGATCATCTTCTATCTGGGGAGTCAATGCAGATGTTTGGGAGTATTAATATGGGATTAGGCTGTCTGCTACTGTGCAAATAGGAGAATTGCATGATGTACAACAAACCAAAATTGTATTTTTGTAATGGACCTGGGAGAGAAATGAGACATTCTCATATATACAATATGAGGACAAGTAAAGTAGAATCATTTCTTTATTCTGGTAAAATGTGTTGAGCTGTATATTTTAGTTGTCTTTCATCTTCAGGTCAGAAGGTTGGGGAAAGATGATGTAAAGCATAACTTTTTTGTTACTGATTATTTCAATAATAAAGTTCTTTCTAAATGATAAAGTTTGCTCTTTCTCTGTGTGAGCATATGTTTTCTTCATTTCTCTGGGATTTATACTGGTAATTACTTAGTTCCTTAATTATAATAATACTAGTACTTTTCTTTTTGTTTACTTCATGCTGAACTTCAATGTCGAAGGACACGATCAACAGCAAAAAGTATGAAGGATATTATTATCATACCAGTTTACAGTATATTTCAAGCTGGAAGAAAGAGTGAAAGCAGACATGAACTGCTATCTGATAGCAGGGTGATATCTGATAGATACTTCTCTAAAGGGTTGGTTGTCAGGAGTTTTTATTACTAGACATTTAATTTTTACTGTCACAAAAAATAAAATAAAATAAATTAGGAAAAGTACAATATTTATGTAAGGCAAAATTTGGATTTGCTTTGAGAATGGTGGCTTTAACAATCTTGCTTCTAACACTATTTTCTCCCCAAATATATAAGACTCATCAAGTGAAATGTAAATTTCAAAGTCTTTTTGTGCCATATCATAGATATCATCAATCGGGAGATCTCACAGTAGGTGGAATAGGAACCTTAGCCAGTTTTTTGCATGGTGCCCTAAGTTTTGATGAAGTTCCACCCCCACCATTACATGAAGATCTCATGTAAGGATTTTGTTTCAGTTTTGTTGTGGAAATAATTGTTCATAGAACTGAATTCAGTTGCTCAGTTTTGAATTGTTGTGGTTATACATAATTTCCTTTTTTAATTTCCTTGCCAACCATCATTTCTTTTTGAAACCTTCTTAAAGAAATACTGCTTTTTTATTGATCTGATCTCTCCTCTTTCTATCCATAACTTAATATGTTGGGTAGAATATTTAGTACAAATGCAACATTAAAATTCTTTATTTAACTATTTATTCAGAGTTCTGATTAGCTGAATAAATAGTCTAAAGCCTTCCCTTTTTAAATTGTAGAGATTGCATCTTCCAATTTTCCCACTCTTTTGGCTAATATGATATGGAGATCATTTTGAGATGCTATTCTCCAATGATGAGTGGCATTTGTTTATATTACTTAATGAACCAAATTAACTTTTTATTGACATATTTTGTTTAACTACTGGTCATCACAAAGTTGTTTGCAGAAATAAAAGAATACAAATGAACAAAACACCATTTTGTAATTTTGTATATTTTATAGAGTCCTACAATTGTCATTAATCAATTAAAAATGATCCAGATATCTATAATAATAAAAAGAAATGATTTGAAGGTTTTTTTGTTTTAAATTTCAATATCATAAAAAAAAATGATTCTGTTCCAGTTTATTGCCTAAGAATTACCAACATATACTGGCCCTGGTATTTTCAGTGAAGGAGATCAATGAAAATCCTCATATCTTACCCAATGTCACCCTGGGTTTCCAAATTTATGACAGTCACTTCAGTGCACAGAGGACCTATCATGCCACAATGTTACTGCTTTACAACTTGAAGAGTATTTTTCCTAACTACATTTGTGGCATTCAGAACTGTCTGACAGCATTGATTGGGGGACTAGACTCCAAAACCTCCATTGACATCGCGAATGTCTTGGATATCTACAAAGTTCCGCAGGTAGATTACATGAAGTTCAAATTATATCAATCTCTAGAAGCAAATTATATTGATCTCTAGAAGCAATTTTTGTTTTGTTTATATAAAGATTATTCTGTGAATCAAATATAGAAATTGGGAGTTTTGCAAATAGTTCATATATATGTGTGTGTATGTATGTATGTATGTATGTATGTGTGTGTGTGTGTGTGTGTGTACATCTATCTATCTATCTATCTATCTATCTATCTATCTATCTATCTATCTATCTATCTATCTATCTATCTATCTATCTATCTATCTATCTATCTATCTATCTATCTATCTATCTATCTATCTATCTATCTATCTATCTATCTATCTATCTATCTATCTATCTACCTACCCTGTTTCCCCCCAAATAAAACCTGATAATAAACCCAATCAGGCTTTTGAGTGCATGGCAATAAGGCCAAGCGCTTATTTCAGGGTTCAAAAAAATATAAGACAGGGTCTTATTTTCAGGGAAACACACACACACACACACACACACACACACACACATATATACTTTTTGATTTTTTTTTAAAGTTGAACATCATTTTATAAGGACAATAATTTAATTTTTTTAATCCAATGAAAATTTATGTGGGTAAGTGTATAAAGATATAGAGAAAGAAAAAATTCTGATTTATTGAAATGTAAATGTTGCTAGATGGACAACTATAAAAATGCAGGAAATATGTGTAATAGAATGAATGGAAGGAAGAAAGGAATAGAGTAATACAGAAAAGAGTCTGAGCAAGGAAACTAGATGCCCAGAGTGACCCAAAACAGGGTCCGGGGGTGCGCGCACCTCCCACTGGCCAGCTGGTCTTCGGGTCTCTGCTGCACATGTGCAGGGGGAGGGGCACATGCATGAAGGGCACTCGCATTGCATTTTGGGATTTCATGTGCGTGCGCGCACCCCCGGACCCTGTTTTGGGCCTGGAAGGCCTCCTGCACCAACCTGGAAGCAAAAAATGGGTGAGGGGGGGGCACATGCGCAGGTGTGTGTGTGCATGCATGGGGGGCGGGGCGCATGCGTGAGGCACTCGCATGCGCGCTTTGGGCACTCGGCATCAAAAAGGTTCGCCATCACTGGCCTATGTTATCTTTTAGGCAGTGAGGCCTCATGTTCAAATCACAAAAGAAACCCACCATGTCTTGGGTAGATTTGCAAGGACTCAGATACTTTCACATATTTAGTAGCACGAGCAGAATAGTTGAATTTAATTAAAGTTCTGCAGTTGATAGGCTAGGAAGTCATCCTGTTGTTTCTGAGTCTACTTTATATCAGAGACTGGAACTTGTAGCAGCTAAAATAAAGAAAGAAAACTTGAGACCATGAGTTTGAAAGAAGATAGAAGAGATTTGGAAGGTTCTGCTGCTGTCTGGACTCACTTTACTTTCTCTGGCATATCATAGATTGATTTCCCCTCATTTGTATAGTATAGACTTTCAGCTGCTCAGCAGTCAGAGGAGTGATTTGCAAAATTGTAAGAATGTCAAGTTTTGGTAATGGCTGAATATAGATCAAAAACATAATGCCAACCATAAAAAATGTTCATAAGAAGTTCAGGCTGAGATAAAATGATTGAATATCCTTCCATAGCAGGTCAGATGAGGATCTGTGACCAGAATTACAGGCTAAGGAATACCCCGTTGGAAAAATTACTGACCCATCTTACGTTGGGAGATAAATGTACAATTTCTATTGGGAAGAATGCCATTGCTTATTATCTGTGCCCCATGGCTTTCCTTTCTCTGTTCATAATATTCACTTGAAATAGATAGTCACACAGATCAATAAATAGGCCTTGAGCTGAACAAATTGAAGACAGATCTAAAATTCCAATTTATTTCCTCAAGGATCAGTTTCACAGTCATTTTATAACCCCCAGTTATCTCTATAGAGATTATTTCTGCTACAAATAAGAGTGTCCACATTAGGAAGTGTTACCCTCAACGTTGCCAGAGAGAAGATATTCCCCTATACAGATTTCTGCATCATATTATTATTATGGTTTCTTGCACAGTCGGCCATATGGTCAGACTGGATTGTTCTTATTTGTTAAATTAATTTTCCACCTATCTTGCCATGGGACTATTCTAGGTGAACGACAATAATAAAAAGGAACAAAATGAAAGTGTAAACAGTGAATATATCAATATGATAGCCAAAAAGATGGACAGATGGAAAGCAGGAATTTTCTCCACAAGCAAATCATTGGCCATATTTGATTTCATTGTCCCTCCCTCTACCATGGTTAGCATAGAGAATTGATAAGCTAATTCCTTGCTTACTGTACAAGCTGATCAGAAATATAACACTGCTTATAAGGAGGAGGAGCCAATTTAAAGATCAGATGAAAAAGCAGAACAGATTAACCAGCAAACAAAACAAGACGACAAAAAGGAGACAATAACAAAAACAACAATGACTGATGAAATAAACCAAGGGGAAAACATTTTAACAGATTTAAAAAGGGAACCGGAGATGCAGGAAGATATTTTTGAAAGGGAGATAGGGGCATGGGTAGAGATTTTGGAAGCAATGGAAAAGGGTAGAGATGGGAGAAATGTTTAAAATGAATAGTCAGGAATGCAGATAGGGATAGAGATGCAGATAGGGATAGAGATCCAAGAGAGGAATATGGGAGGCAAGTTAAAAAACGAACAATTAAAGCTTTAAAGTGGACAAGAGTTGACGGATAGAAAGGATTTGTTTTTAAATATAATGGTGGCATGATTAAAAATTAGAATAGGGATAGAAATAAGAGAGAGGGGGAATATTAGTATACACATTTTTATAAGGTAAAAGTTATAATAAGAGGGAAGATTATAAATTGAATGATGGTATTATTATGTATGTTTAAACAATATTGTGATTGGCATTGGAATAGTGTATTGAAACATTGAACAATTAAATAATGAAAGTCTATAATTTAATACAAATATGTGTATCAACACTAGAACTACATAAGCTTGAGGAATGTAACAAATATGATTAATAGCACTATTTTTATTTGTACTAAAATGTATGATACCCAGGTGCCACACTGTTCACGTATTGATAGGGATATATTGTAAAATAAAATACAAAACTTGACAACCTAAAAAAAAAAAAGAAATATAACATTGCTTGTTTCTGACTTTCTGATATATAAACTGAAATTTCCAGCACATTAGTGAAGTTGTGTATTGTGTCTTCTGTTTATTGCCTGTTGCACATTATGGTTAATGTGACTGTTACTATCTCTTTCCTTTGCTGTCAATTTTCCTTCAGCTGGTCTATGGCTCTGCTCCAATCATGAATTATAAAACCCCAGGCCTTTCTTTCTTCCAAATGAACCCTATGGAAAGACTTCAGTATGAAGGGATTCTGTCTTTGCTTCTCTACTTCAGGTGGACATGGGTTAGACTTGGTGTGATGGAAAATGAAAATGGAGAAAGATTTTTAGATGCAATTATACCATTATTTTTCAAGCATGGTATCTGCTTTGAAGCCATAGAGAAAATTGCCATAATAACATCTTTTAATGAAATTGGCAGCTTGTTCAACCAAGGTGCAGAAATCCATGATAAAATCATGGATAGCAGGGCAAATATAATGATATTTTATGGTGAATCATATTCCATGATGCTACTGAGATGGTTACCATATCTATCAAAGAAAGAAAATATGGACAATATCAACAAAGGCAAAGTCTGGCTATTGACAGCTCAGGTTGAACTCACTTCACATGTTTATCAACATGACTGGGATGCCCAAATGATCCATGGTGCTCTGTCCTTCACAATTCATGCTAATAACCCACCAGGATTCAGTCCTTTTGTTTTAAATATAAATCCATCCAGCACAGAAGATGGATTTATCAAAGACTTTTGGCAGCAAGCCTTCCACTGTGTATTTAAAGCTTCAGATATGGATGAGGTGAATGGAGATATCTGCAGTGGGAAAGAAAAACTAGAAGATCTTCCTGGAACATTTTTTGAAATGAACATGATTGGTCACAGCTATAGCATCTATAATTCTGTCTATGCCATAGCCCATGCTTTACAAGCTATGTCTTTATCCAGATTTAGACAGAGATCAACAGCAAAGGCAGGAAGACTGAACCTTAAGAATCTAAATTCATGGCAGGTAATTGACTCAACATCTTTTGAAAGATCATTATTTTTGAGAATAAAAGATTCATCCCATACAGGGGTGGGTTCCTACCGGTTCGGACAGGTTCGTCCGAACCGGTAGCGACCTGCTAGTGACGTCATCTGAACTGGATCGGTGGTTGCCGGTCCGTGGGGGCCGCCATCTTTTTTTTTTTTTTTTTTCAAATTTTTTTTTTTTGAGTATGCTCAGAAGGTGTCTTCTATCAC
>QLTV01001835.1:640337-663640 GCA_003457575.1 Thermophis baileyi
TTTCCAATTTTAACTATTTGTTGCCTGTTTGATAGGAATGCAGCTATCCACTTGTGCAAGGATCCAGAAATGCCATAAGAACTTAGTTTTAACAGAAGTTTGTCATGTACCACAGAATCAAAGGCTTTGCAGAAGTCTATGTAGATTGCATCTATTGCTTTACCCTGGTCAAGTTGAGAGGTCCAAATGTTTTTGCAATGTATGAGTTGCAGATTACATGACAAATTTTTCCTGAAACCAAATTGCTTATTAGAGAGTAGGTTATTTGTCACTAAGTGAAGGGTGGTGGATTGGTTTATGATGGCTTCCATGACTTTACAGGGGACGCAGCAAAGGGAGATTGGTCTATAATTCCCAACAAGGCCGGGGTCACCTTTTTTGAAGATAGGTATGACTGTTGCTAATGACCATAGGACAGGCAAGGAACTCATTCTAAAAGATACTTCCTAGATGGTGCTTAGGCCGTAGCTATCTATGGTGGCCCAAGCTAGACAAGGACATAGTGGCCTGGGTTTCCGAGTGCCAGCGGTGCCAGATAACCAGCTCAGCTCCTGCTGCAGCACCGGTTAGAGAATGGGAGGTGTCAAGGGCCCCATGGTCCCGTATACATGTGGACTTTGCAGGGCCATTCCATGGACACACCTTTATGGTCATCATGGATGCTTACTCCAAGTGGGTTCAGGTGGTCTCAATGACCTCAACCATGACCGACGCCGTTGTTCGGGTTCTGCAGAAGTTGTTCGCGACCCACAGCTTGCCTAACATATTAGTGTCAGATAATGGGCCCCAACTAACTTTGGCCTCATTCTAGTTGTATTTGGCCAAGCTTGGCATCTGGCAGGTATTAGTGGCTTCTTTCCATCTGGCCAGTAATGGCCTGGTTGAACGAACTGTAAGATCAGCCAAGGAAGCCCTCACCAAACTGGGACCCGGGGACTGGCAGGCCAAGTTAGACACGTACCTATTAACGCAACACGCAACCCCCTGCCCAACAACAAACCACAGTCCGGCCGAGTTGTTAATGGGCTGGTGACTGAGAACGACCTTGGACTGTCTACACCTGGACTATTTCCCAGAAAAGCCCCTGGACTCGGTTGGAGGGGCCCGCTCCTTCCAAGAAGGCGATTGGGTGTACACCCAAAATTATGGGGGGGATTCATGGTAGTTGCCAGGCCAAATAGTTGAAGTGACAGGACCCCACTCTTACAAGGTCCTGCTGGAAGACGGCCGCACTTGAAGGACACATGTGGACCAACTGCGTCACCGCCATTTACCCCTATCAGGCCCTGTTACAAGTGACACCCTGCCTGGGGCGCCACCGCCGGAGGCTGTTGCCAACGCGACAGCCAAAGGCACAATGATACGAGACTCTCAATCCGAATATAAGCAGGCCGCTGACTCACCTTCAAATCCAGAGCCAGAGCCGCCGGGCGAGCCCCCTGTCATCATGGACGAGCAGTCTCAGGGAGTTCTAGAAGTGCCAAAAGAAGGTCCTCCTACTCCAACTGAGGCCATTGGACTGCACAGATTGGGGTGGAGCCGGAGACGCCCAGTTTACCTGGAGGAGTACGCATGTGCCATCCGGGAAGAAAGGGGTGTTACGTCTGGATGGCGAGCACGGGGCCTGGAGAAGCATTCCTATTGGTCCCAGCTGACAAATACAGCCGGCGGGAGAATAACACTCCCTGATTAGTCCAGCCACTGACAGCTCAGTATAAAAGAGCTGTCAGTGCCTCAGAAGCTCGCTCGCTCTTCCAGGTTGTTAGCGAATGGAGCGAGTCGCTGTTAGAAGTCACTGTTAGCGTTATTTGTTAGAAATAAACAGTTGTAAACTGCCTTGCCTCATTCCTATGCCTTGTTCAGCGAATTGAACAGTCTGAGTTTCTTCTTAGGACATCTATGAACCACCAATTCACACTTGGGAGATTCACAGACAGCAATGATGGTCTAAAGAGATTAAACGATGATCAAAATGAAAAAGATTTAGAAGGAAAGCAAAAGTGTACTTCTGTTCCATATTATGGGCTTTACTTTTCACATTTTTAATGACTTATTCCAAGCAAATATTATGCTAATCAGACTGTAGATTCCTTTTATGTGCCTCACCTTTATATTTAATTGCTCCCCATCCAATGACCCAACAATCTGTTTCCGTAGAGAAATTTTCAGACGATGTCGGCAAGCAGATGGGCATAATGGAGTTGGTGAAATCCACTGGTGTTTCCAGTTGAATTAAAGCAATATCTCCAAGGGAGTTGGACTTCCCATTGAAGTCTGGGTGGGGGATAATTTTTTTCACCTTCGCAAATACTGCATCATGTGAGAGATTGAAGAGCTGATGGGCACCCAGCAGTGCCATATATGTATAACCAGATGAATTGCTATAAACACAAAAGCAAAACAAATAATTATATTTCTGGAATGGCTTGGCTAAAATTGATTAAATTTAAGATGGCTTGGTTTATATAACATGATGCATCATAAATCATGGATTGAAAATTACTATTTCTGTGTTCTCACATCAAGCTAAGTCTAAGCAAACCATGGTTTAATATTAAATCCAAATTTCAACTTTGTGGAGGTAGGGCATAATGGTGTACTTGTTAAGTTGAAGGTATATAATGTTGACATGTAAAAACAGAAATACTCAGCTACCTTTATTTGAGTCTTGATTCAAGATATAAAAAGTCCTTAGACCAAACAAAGATTTGGCTATTTCAGAAGTTATGCTAGTCTTTTCCTCCTGTTCTGTTCTGTATTCTCCAAAATGTCCTTGCTTATTTCAGAGGAGATTCCTGAAATACCATGGATGACCAGGAAAGCAAAGCAATAGATCATCAAACAAATCAACCCAGAGTTTTCACTCAATGCCCAGGCACAAATGATCATACTTTGGACACAGTTTGTTTTATGTGATATAGTTATTTGTGGTTTATTGTTTACTACTGTATGCCCAGGGTCCATTTGTTTTGAGTTGGGCATTCCTATAAATCGATGGGATAAAAGAAGATACTCCCAAAATGGCCGCCACAAAAGAGCTCCCTTCTTCATAACAGAATAACAGAGTTGGAAGGGAACCTGGAGGTCTTCTAGTCCAAGACCCTGCTCAAGCAGGAGACCCTATACCACTTCAGACAAATGGTTATCCAACATCTTCTTAAAAACATCCAGTGTTGGAGCACCCACAACTTCTGGAGGCAAGTCATTCCACTGGTTAATTGTTCTCACTGTCAGGAAATTTATCCTTAGTTCTAAGTTGGTTCTCTCCTTAATTAGTTTCCATCCATTACTTCTTGTCCTGCCCTCAGATGCTTTGGAGAATAGGTTGACTTCCTCTTCTTTGTGGCAGCCCCACAAATATTGGAACATTGCTATCATATCACCCCTGATCCTTCTTTTCATTAAACTAGATTTACCCAATTGCTGCAAACACTCCTCATATGTTTTAGCCTTCAGTCCCCTAAATTACTCTGATGCTGAGAGAGAACAGTCACAAAGCATACAAATTGGGAAGGACATTCCTTATTGCTCCATTAATTAATACGTCTGCTGCAATTTTTCCAACAACATCCCAAGTGACTTTTGGTTGATTGCTTTTTTCCTGGTCAGATAGAAACATTGGCCAAGAAACACTGCTTTTTATTCAAGGTCTGGCTTATCAAGCTGGCAGTACCCATGTGGCTTTCCTCTTTTATTTTAGGCTCTGAGATCACCAGAGCCTGCAGAGCAGCTCTTCTTTGATTTGACAGTTTTTGTATTAATCATTCCCACTGGATCAGTGATTTTTATCCTGTTGCATTGCATATAACGATTATCCAAAAAGTCCTCTGCTGTATAAGGCATTAAGGCAGCATCAGAGGCCAATCACAAGCAAGAAGAAAATGAAGGGCACATTAATTTAAAGGATGTCAACAGCTGTGACAAAACCTGCATTACAATGTTACAAGGCAGCTTGCATGTAATATCCTGATATAAGTACAAAAGAGGTGGAATTTGCATTATTATCATGTTTTGTCATTGATTTATTCATTTAGAAAATGTACATGGCCACCACTCTTAAATGACGGTAGGTGGCTAACAAGAATCCACAAAAATGCATGAGAAAAACCTCAAAACACAAATACAGAACAAACTTAAAAATAACCATAATACATTAATCAAGGCACTATGGCAACTCCAAACACAACTGCACCTATACTGGGCTCAGCTAACAACTTGGTCCAATGCCTGGGACAAGAACCAGGTCTTCAGTTTGACTTCCTTCTTGCACCCAATTTTGTAACAGAAATAAAGCCAAAGAAAATGAATGTAAAAAATGTTAGGGCTACTGTCCTCTATCTGCCGCATCTGGATGACCATTAGATAGCAGCAAGGAGGTAGTTTGGGGTCTTGGATGTTTGCAGCCTAGATTTGGTAGCCCTAAAAGAGTTTTCTTTGCAGAAAATCATGTGGTCTAGCAAGACAGGGTGGATAGTGATAGTGGGGAAGCTCCTTGGCTAGAGTGGGGGGTGCTCTTGCCTCATTCCCTTTTGAAGCCATCTGTGACTTATGATACAAAAACCTGCCCTCCAATTTAAGGAACAGTTCACAAAAGTCACACTGTACTCAAATGGAGAGGCCAGCTAGTCAAGGGCCAGCTCCTTACTTTTGCCAAGGGTCAATCATAGTCATTCTATCTAAATCATATAGACAAACCCAAGCCTGCATCTAAAAACTTAGTTGTAACCCCTACAAACCTCAAAAAAAGTGTAAAGTTAAATGTGAGATGGGTTATCTTAACACTATCAAATTTAACTGAACTGAACTGAAGAAGCTTCTTGGATGAGAAGCGAAACATTCAAGGAAAAAGCAAAATAAAGTCCAGTTTCTCTTGAAAAAGCACCTTTGCTGATAATCTCCAATCATTTATCAAATTTAAACTAAGTTTGATTATTTTTTTTCCTACCTGACATACTATTTTTTTTGAATTTAGTCTGAACTTTGCATGCCATAGCAAATAATAACATTTGGCTGACCTTGTTTGAGCTTGGTGATTAAATAGGCCAAAGCCTGGTTAATATTTGAATGAGAAACATCAGAAAACCCGAAGATTATTATTTATTTATAAAAAAAAATGGCTGTCCAATTTACCACTGAGTAACTCTGGATGGCTTGCAATCATAAAAGATAAAAATTGTATACACTAAAAATATAAATAAGTTAATACAAAACCAAACACTATGGTATGTAAACATTAGCTGAGCAGTCAAAAAATATCATGCCTCAAGGCTCTGTATTGCTAGGATGGCTTATTGGTTATGTAATGTTTTACCCCTAGTAATTTTTTAAAGGGTTCTTTACCACTTCTGGGAGTAGAAGACAAGACCTCACAATCCTCACTTTTTCTACTCATGCCTTAGGCATAAAAGCCAACTGGGTGACTGCCAGTCACTCTCTCAGTCCAACTCTCCTAGGTATGTTCACTGCCTTGACTTATGTACAGTATAAATATAATAAAGGTGATGTATAAATAAATGATTGCCTTTGACCTTAGGACTCTACTTTGTTTATCAGCAACAAAATCATGAAAGTATTTTTTCTAGTTTTATAAAAAATATTATATACCGGTGGTCCTCAATGTCTATGGAGATTCTCAGTTATCCAGGTCATGGTGCTTTTTCAAAAGGCAACTGGACTTTATTTTTCCTTGAAGATGTTACACTTCTCATCCAAGAAGCTTCTGAAGAAAGAAACATCTTCAAGCAAAAACAAAGTCTGATTCAGGTATGGGTTCCTCCCGGTTCGTACCGGGTCACCCGAACCGGTAGCAAGCTGCTGGTGACATCACAATGGTGTCATTGACCCGCTTTGGTCGGTGCTGGTCCGTGGGCGCCGCCATTTTTTTCTGAGGATTTTTGGTGAATTTTTGAAGTTTTTTGCCGTTTGTGCTCTGCTGCTGCTTTGGAAATGGCCTTCCCGCCCGCCCTCGGGTATATGCTGACCTTTATTCTTCGCCCGAAGCATAGCTGATCAGCTCCTCAGCTGTGTTTCGGGCCGATTATAGTGACTGAGCATGCACGGAAGCAGAATTGCACAGGGGAACGCGCATGCGCAACGTCGCGATGCACACCGGTGGCGAAGGTAAGTGGAACTCACCCCTGAGCCACACCCACAGACTGGTAGTGGAAATTTTTGGAACCCACCCCTGGTCTGATTGCTTTTTGAAAAAGCACCTCTGGGATAGTCTTCAGTTTGCAACCATTCTTTTTAAGCACTATAAATGCTATGTCCCGGCAGGACGAGCCAGTCTGCCTGGAAACCACTCCTATTGGCTATGGCGCACGCTGCCCGAGAGCGGGAGATTAGAAGGTTCCTATTGGCTGTCGCATCTGACAGCCGGCTATAAAAGAGCTGTCAGACGTGGCAGTCAGCGGGCAGCTGCTATTGAGTTATTGTTGCTGTTTCTGATCCTGTTTCCTGTTAGCCTTAATAAAGACTGGTTTTGGTTCACGTCCTTGACTCACCTCAGTTATTCGCACCCGCGTCAAGTACATAGCACTGGTGACGAGGATGGGATTCTGAGGCGTGCAGGCTCAGAACCTCTCAAACTGAGCTGACAGCCATCGCGAGCTGCTCGTCACGTGACAATCGCCTCAGCTGTCCTTTTCAGGATGGCCAGCAATGGCAATAACTCAAATTCCTTCGAGATCTTCAGCCCAACCATGGAGACTTGGGACGCGTACCTGGAGAGATTTGAATGTTTCCTCCAGGCAAACGATAAAACCGAACTCTCCAGCACCAGGAAGAGAGCCTGTTTTTTGAATGCCTGCAGCCACCAGATGTTCTCCACTACGCAGGCACTAGTCGCCCCTCAAGTCATCTACACGGTACCATGGGAAGACCTCCTGATGAAACTGAGGAACCACTACGCGCCCACACCTTCGCGCATAGCCTGGCGTTTTGCCTTTAGACAACGGGTCCAAAAGGAGGGGGAGCCAATAAACCAGTGCATGGCCTCCCTCTGAGACGCGGCTCTGGACTGTGAATTTCCTGATCTGGATGACTCCCTCCTCGAACAATTTGTGTGTGGCATGAGGGACATCCGTCTACAACGCCGCCTACTAGCCCACACCAAATTGACCCTTAAAGTGGCGATAGACGAAGCCCGGGCCTCAGAAATGTCAAACCACTTGACCGCTGAAATCCAGAGATTCCAGCCCGCCTCAGCTGCTGTCAGCTGATTTGCGGCTGTACACTATGAGGGTGCTGACCCGGAGGAGGCTGAGGACATGGAGGACGACGTTAGCCGCCTCAGATCGGCTCCTCAGAAGAAATGGCTCCCGCCGCGGAAATCTTCCCTGCCACCATGCCTTGGCTGCGGGGAATCACACCTCCACACCTCTTGCCCCTTTAAATCGACAATGTGCCGGCTCTGTGGCAAGCTGGGCCATCTGACCAGAGTTTGCTGGGCCAATCTGTCTGCCTCAGCTCAGCCAAACTCCCGCCGCCCTCCAGGCAGACCTTCCAAACCTAAAGATGCCTGTTTCACTGTGGTGAGAGACTTTGACACTGCTGAGGAAGACGTCTGCCTAGCCACCGGGGGAAGCAAGAAGAAAATCCACCTGTCCGTCAAAATTGAGGGCTCCCCTTGTAACATGGAGGTGGATACAGGGTCCTCCCGAAGCATAGTCTCCTGGGCCACCCTGAAGAAATTAGTGCCCTCCCTTTCTCGAGCTTCCCTTACTCCCTGTAACATTAGGCTCAGGGATTACCAGGGCAATAATATTCCCATTCTGGGCCAGGGCCAGTTCCTGGTGGAAAAGGGAAACTTTACTGGTCAGCTTCCCCTGATTGTTGTTTCAGGGTCCCTCCCTTCTCTCCTGGGCCTAGATTGGTTCGCTTCCTTAGGCCTTGGCATCTCTGGCATCCATTCAACCGTTTGTGAGGACTTCAGCGGCCTGGCTACTGAGTTTGCTGATGTATTCGAGGAGACTTTAGGTAAATATGTGGGGACCCCTATTTCCCTCAACCTGGATCCTCAGGTGGCTCCCATTCGCCTTAAGCCTCGGCACATACTTTTCGCTCTGCGCCCAAAAGTGGACGCTGAGCTGGATAAGCTGATTGCTCAGGACGTCCTAGAGCCCACCGACCATTCCAAGTGGGAGACCCCCATTGTCATCCCCGTCAAGCCTGATGGCTCTAGACGCCTGTGTGCCGACTATAAATGTTCCCTGAATAAGGCACTACAGGCACATCCCTACCCTGTCCCAGTTGTCCAGCACTTCTCCATTCCTTGGGCCGGGACTCCATTTTCGCCAAACTGGACATGGCCCAAGCATATCAACAGCTCCCGGTGGATGAGGCTACCACAGAAGCCCAGACCATTGTCACCCACCGGGGGGGGCTTTCAAGTGTCGCCACCTCCAGTTTGGCGTGAGTGTTGCCCCTGGCCTCTTCCAAAACCTTATAGAAAGGCTGCTATTCGGCTTGCCTGGTATCATCCCATATTTCGATGACACCCTGATCTCTGCTTCTAACAAACAGGAACTCCTCTTCAGGGTCAGGAGTGTCCTCCTGCGCTATAGACAGGCAGGCCTCAAATTGAAGAGGAGCAAGTGCAAACTGTGGGTACCCTCCGTGGAGTTCTTAGGTTACCTGATAGACTCTGCTGGCATTCACCCCACCCCTTCCAAGGTGGCCGTCATCAAACAGGCCCCGGCACTGGCCACTAAGGCCGTGTTACAGGCCTTCCTGGGCCTTCTCAACTTTTACTGTGTGTTCCTTCCACACAAAGCCACCATAGCCGAGCCTCTTCACAGGCTCCTAGATTCCAGGCACCCGTGGCAGTGGGGCAAGCCAGAACAGTCCGCTTTTGAGGCTGTTAAGCGTCTCCTTACTTCTGATGCTGTCCTTGTCCAGTATAGCCATAAGCTGCCCCTAACGCTGGCCGCGGACGCATCCCCCTATGGCATTGGCGCTGTCCTCAGCCACAGGATGCCCAATGGCACTGAGGTGCCCATTGCATATTTTTCCCAGACTCTCTCTTCCACTGAGAGAAATTATAGCCAGACAGACAAGGAGGCCCTGGCTTTAGTGGCAGCTGTCAAAAAATTTCATGACTATGTGTACGGCTGGCCCTTTGAGTTGATCACGGATCACAAGCCCCTCCTTGGCCTTCTGTCTGGGGACCGCCAAACACCCACTATCATCTCACCCCGCCTGTCCAGATGGACAGAGTTCTTGGCCGCCTACTCTTACACCTTGCTATACCGCCCTGGGAAGTTCCATTCCAACGCTGATGGCCTTAGCCGCTGCCCCCTTCCCATTGCCATCCATGACTCTGCCCCGGCATCTGAGGTTCTCCTCATTGAGGAGTTGGGGCCCACCCCTTCTGCAAATGACATAGCTGCCCACTCTGCAAGAGACCCCATTCTGCACCAGGTCCTAGACTGGGTGCAGAGGGGCTGGCCACTGGGAAGGCTTGATCCAGTTTTCAAATCCAGACAACTCGAGCTGTCCGTCCAAAGGGGATGTCTCCTGTGGGGCAGCAGGGTGGTAGTGCCTCCTGCTTTACGTAAACCTGTTCTAGCTCGTCTACATGACTGCCACCCTGGCATAATCAGGATGAAGGCCCTGGGAAGGAGCTATGTTTGGTGGCCTGGCATGGACTGGGAAATCGAGGTTTGGGTGGCAGGATGCCAGGCATGCCAACAGTCTCGCCCAGCCGCTCCAGTGGCTATCCCTAGGCCTTGGGAAAACCCTAGTGGCCCCTGGTCCCGGGTCCATATGGACTTCGCCGGCCCCTTCCTTGGCCACCAATTCCTGGTTTTAGTAGATGCCTACTCCGGGTGGGTCGAACTCGAACTCATGCCCTCCACCACTTCTGAGGCCGTGATCAGGTTGCTTGGGCGGATGTTCGCCACCCATGAGTTGCCCGATGTTCTAGTCTTGGACAATGGGCCACAGTTGACCTCCACTTGGTTTCAACTGTTCCTGGCATCTCATGGCATCCGCCAGGCCCTGGTGGCCCCCCTGGCACCCTGCCAGCAATGGCCAGGCCGAACACACTGTGCGGTCAGCCAAAGAGGCCCTGAGCCGATTGGAACTGGCCGATTGGCAGGACAGGGTCTCCAAGTACCTCCTGGCACAACACTCCACCCCGTGCCCATCCACCAACCGCAATCTGGCGGAATTGTTACTGGGCCGCCACCTCCACACCGACCTTGACTGTTTGCATCCCCTTTACTCGCCGGATGCCCCCACTGGCTCTTCCAGCTGACTCTGAGCCTTTAAGGAGGGGGACGCGGTTTACGCGCACAACTATGGGGGGAACCACACTGGTTACCAGGGACTGTCATTCAAGTAACCGGCCCCTGTTCCTGCAGGGTTGAACTGACAGATGGCCGAACCTGGTGCCGTCACCTGGATCAACTGCGAGGGCGACTCGCACAACCGACCAGTGACTCGTTCTCTGATGCGCCTCCCTGCCTACCAGCCGACGCCGCTGACCGCTACCCCCCTATCGTTCCTCCACCGACTGACTTACCTGTTGTTCTGGGAACCTCCAACGACACATGCATGCACGCCGCCACCACCTGCAGATGTCTCCCCAGGTGAATCTCCTGACTGCCAGCAGCCCTTGCAGACGCTACCTCCAGAGATCCTTGAACTAAGACGCTCTACAAGACCGCGCAGGCGCCCCTCCTACTTGGATGACTACGTGTGCGCCATCTGGGAGGGGAGGGGTGCTATGTCCCGGCAGGACGAGCCAGTCTGCCTGGAAACCTCTCCTATTGGCTATGGCGCATGCTGCCCGAGAGCAGGAGATTAGAAGGTTCCTATTGGCTGTCGCGTCTGACAGCTGGCTATAAAAGAGCTGTCAGACGCGGCAGTCAGCGGGCAGCTGCTATTGAGTTATTGTTGCTGTTTCTCATCCTGTTGCCTGTTAGCCTTAATAAAGGCTGGTTTTGGTTCACGTCCTTGACTCGCCTCAGTTATTTGCACCCGTGTCAAGTACATAGCAATAAAAATAACTTATGACTGGTTTTCACACTTACAACCATTGAACCTCCAACCACAATTACCTGTTCGCAATTTGGGTGCTTGGCAACCAGCAAGTATTTCTGACAGTTGGAGCATTCTGAGTCATGTGATCCCCATTTGTGACCTTCCCAGCTGGCATCTGATAAAGTGAAGGAGGGAAGCCAAATTCACTTAACAATTATGTGATTCTCTTAACTGCAGTGATTTGCTTCACAGCCATGTCAAAATGGGTCATAAAATGGAGGTGGTGGTGACTCACTTAACAATTGCCCTGCTTAGCAACAAAAATTCTGATCCCAATTGTAGTCATAAGTTGAGGACTACCTGTACTTCCTTCCCCACTGAACAAATGACAAGTTACTTTTGCCTGCCTGCTTCCTGACTCACTAATTAGCTTGTCTGTTTTCTCCCATCTCTAACATGGCACTGCTGAAACTGCAGCTGATTGGTGGGCACTTTAGTTCAATTTAGCAGAAGCTTTTTTGAAGATTCCTAGCAACACATACAATATCTGATACTTACTTATAGAAGCAATGAGCTGCTGATAGTATCCATTGTTCACTTATAATTGAGGCGCCACAATAAGGTCGCATATTCTGGAGAATGCTGACTTGCCAGGGCCATTTTCCTGGGGTGGCATCCTGACCTCCAACAATTCGTGAGTTTCTAGGTTGTCCACATTCTGTACAGAGAAGAGAAGAAATGTCAGGCTTCTTAGTGACCCCTTGCCATGTTCAGCAAAATGGATCTCATAGGCTTGAATCCCATACCTCATGAAACATCCATCATCTGAATCAGATGGATGGAATATAAAAGTTCTGTTCAGATAATATGCCATGTCAAAGTAATTAGATAAACATGTCATTGTTTACTGTAAAGTCTTGGTTAACCCAAGTAAGACCACAAATGGTTTCCCACACCAAACAGATTGATAAGCATTTGATCCCAATTCTGCAGTGTATCAGAAATCAACATTTAATTTGTTTGTTAATATACTGTATGTGCACAAAATCTGACACTTTAAATAGTCATCCCTCCTGCATTTAGGATGGGATGGAGAACCTCAACCCATGAGTTTCCTTCACTCTGCTAGAACTGATCTATTGAGACCCAGGACACTAGTGAGCTTGTTCTTCTGAACTTTCTTTCCATCTTGCCAGTCTTTCTATCTGGCACGTTTTTCAGTTAGTATATCTGCCAACATTATTTTTTCAGCTTCCTGAGCTTTCCCCAAAGAAAAATGATATACAGTAGTCAGGATCTCTAGAACTTTCCTGCAGGTATTCTAGTTAAAATATTTACTATGCTGTCTTTACTCAGCTGAATCATGCCTTCCCCAAAGGAGAAAAATGTGGCGATTGAGACAATTTAGAACATTTTGACAATTTGACAATTCCAGAGTACAGCTGGAATGCCTACAAGGGAGTCAATCAAATCTTTATTAAGTGAAATACAAACAATTAGTAATTTTAAGAGCTAAAAATGTAAAATACACAAGGTTAAATACATAAAACTTAAAAGTTAGTATATGGCTAACTAATATATCACTTTAACTAAGAAGTTAAATACTCATTAAGGCAGGCTTGAGGCAAGTCTACTGTACGTTTCCTTGAGAATATTGTTTATTAGATAGATCCAGAGACATCATATCAAATGAACATTGGTCAGTGCTTTTGGAATGATTGGGTTGATCACATGTCACACTTAGATTGACATGCAAATAGGTCTTACATCTATATAAGTTTATATTTGATCTTGATCCTCAATAGCTATCAAGGATGGAGAACTTTTTTTTGGCTTTTGGACTATGTTGTCCTTCTCTTGTGAGATCTTAGAAGACTTTTGCATTCTCATGTGGGATTTTAAGAGATTTTCTACAAAATCCCCAATTCTCTGTACCATGAAATTCCATGCATGGTCACTGAAAATCTCAAGAGATGTTGCGGTCTCACCAAATTTTGGTAATTTTGATATATTAAATTATTGTGTGACTATGCACACTATATTCTGCTTTTTGGACTGGTAGAACATGCTATGCTGGGATCTGTAAAGGGGAGAGATGGGGCAATGCACACTTTCTATTCTCCACTTGTTCCATCCAGATTTTGGTTATTGTGAAACCTCAAACAGCTAAAGTATTTTGGATTTTGTTTCTTCTGAATCATAGTTGCCTTGAATCAGTTTTGGTAGTATCTCCATAATTTAATAGTTTATTCCAGGACTCAAAACCACCCAGAATCACTCAGAATGAGTGGGCAGCTGTATAAATTCTCTAAGTAAGTAAGTAAGTAAGTAAGTAAGTAAGTAAGTAAGTAAGTAAGTAAGTAAGTAAGTAAGTAAGTAAGTAAGTAAGTAAATAAATAAATAAATAAATAAATAAATAAATAAATAAAACAAGACATATTCCCGCTTTATGCATACCTGCTTTATATGTATATTTGCATTTAGGACATTATTGTCACCCCATAGTGATTAAATGGTGTTGTTAGTTCAATGTCACCGATTATCAAATAAGTACATATAGGATTGAAGTGAGAGTACATTTTAATTTAGCTCTCAAACATTTAAATAAAAAATAAAAATAAAAATTGTAGATGCTCATACAAGTAAGATGGGAAACCTTATGTCTTTTAGCTCTCATTTAAACATTCCTATGTCCAGAACTATTTTTTTTTACCATCTTAGAAATAGAACTTTCTAACATAATTAGAACTTTAAGATGGGTAGACTTCAACTCCCAGAACTGACCAGTCAGCCAAGCAATCAGGGATGCTGGGTTGAAGTTAGATGGATCTGTGTAGTAGTGCTAAGGGAAGGGTTAAGGATTCTCCTTTAACTTTGCTCCCAAATTGCTTGCTTCCTTGCACCGTGCCAAAAATTTGCATGCTCAATGTGTCCCCTCCCCATCCTTCTTCAACTCCAAAATCATGAAAACTGTAGAAAGATAAAGACTTTCTAATGCTGATCTTGACTTCTGCTGACTCCATGGATACACCCATAAAATTCAGTACAAATTAAAATGAAAAAAATTCAGAACCCTCTCTCATGTATCTCTCATGTATCCTCACCCATGTAGATGATCTGTCCCACTTATTTGTATTTTCACTTTGCCCATTGTGAACTTTAAGCCTCCAGAGAAAACAGTGTCTATCCAAAAGGTACTTACCCTGAGCTATTACAGCATTTTAGAGCTCAGAAGAATATATTGCAATATAAAATAAAGACTTCAACCACATCTCAAATTGGAAACCCTGATTATTTGACTCTTTTTTCTGATAGTTGCAAACCTGCCTTTAATCAGACTTAGTAACATTAGAATGAATAGACGGGGTTGCAAAATTTGGACAACCATAAGATGGCAACAAAAAGACATAGTAAACTCTTTGCTGCCATCTACTGGTTTTCTAGATCTGGTATCCCTAACTAATATGCTGTACATTGTCCTCAATGGCTTAGTTTCTTTCATTTCTCTCATGCTTTCAATACACTGAAAGCTTTTTAGTTGTGTTTGACCCAGCAGCATCTGTGAGGAAAAAAAAAAGATATTTCAGGTTAGAAGTAACATGGAAGAAGAACACAACAATATAGAAAAGTCAACAGGAGCAGGGGCAAGGATTCCAGCTAATTCAGTCTTGATTCAGAGGATCATATTTTGGCTTTAGTTGAGACTAGGGAGCTTGTGATTCATTATTTCAGTGATATTTCTTTCCCAGATTCCTTAATGCCTTCAACAATAACAGAGCTACTAATATACTGAAAAAGTTCTTGAAAATTCAGGGTGATACTCAGAGATGTATCTGCCTTGAAAGTAGCCTATCTATAACACAGTCAAACATCAGGAAACATGTTTGATTACATTTTTATTATGTCATAAAAATGTTTTAATAATTTTTATGTCATTCAAGTGTTTTACAGAATTTGTCAAATTTCAATTCTGTACAAGTCACAGGTCCCAGATTTTGGACATATTCTGTAAGTTAGCTCATTTGAGGTACCTTGGTTCAAAAACTGTTGCCCTAACATGCATCGTTTTGCCCAGTTAAAGGTTACACACAGACAAACAGGAGAGATTTAGCATTAAATAGATAGCCACAAGTCTTCAGCTTGTACAAAGAAGTCTTTTGGGTACAAGCTATTGTAGCAAGGTCTGACACAAATATATATAACAAGGCTGCTACACCCTAGGGCTAGTAGTTCAACTGCCATCACATCTTTGGAATCTGAATGGTGCAGATCAGATTCCCTCTTTCTCCCAAACTGGGATTTTAGGCAAATGGCTGCAATTCCCTTTTTATCTAGGGTGAATGTCGGCAACTGCATGCATGACTGGGAGGGGAGGGCGAGGGGCAGGGCCATTCAGTGGTGGGTTCAGCCGACAGGGAGCTACAGCAGGGGGACGAAAGAGCTTCATTTATCTGGGAACCTGAAACTCTTGATTTAAATCATATGGTAAAAAGCACCCACAGAAGAAGGAAGAACAACATCAGCAAAAACAAAAACAAAAAACCCCAAAAAACCGCCAACCCCACCAACCCTCGCCTGTTTTTGGAAATGGTTCAAAAGGGAACACACACACACACGAGAGAGAGAGGGGGGGAGGGAGGGAGAGAGGGGGAGAAAGAAAGAGAGAGAGAGAGAGATGAGAGATGAGAGAGAGAGAGAAAGAGAGAGACAGAGAGGGGGAAAGAGAGAGAGACACACACACACACACAGAGAGAGAGATATGAGAGAGTGAGAGTGAGAAAGAGAGAGAGAGAGATGAGAGAGAGATGAGAGAGAGATGAGAGAGAGATGAGAGAGAGATAGATGAGAGAGAGACAGAGAGGGAGAAAGAGAGAGATGAGAGAGAGATGAGAGAGAGAGAAATGAGAGAGAGAGACAGAGAGGGAGAAAGAGAGAGAGACAGAGAGGGAGAAAGAGAGAGAGAGAGGGAGAAAGAGAGAGAGAGGGAGAGAAAGAGATAGAAAGAGATAGATAGAGAGACAGAGACAGAGAGAGAGAGAAAGAGAGAGACACAGAGAAAGAGAGATACCTGTTTCTCCATAGTAAAGAAAACACCGGGAACCACAAAACCTGGGTAGGCATGGCTGGGGGGGATCATGTGACTGGGTGGGAGTGAGTGACATCGAGTTGGCCATGCCCACCCAGGTTTTGTGGCTCCCGGTGTTTTCTTTTCTGTGGGAAATGGGTCCAAATGGCTCTTTGAGTGTTTAAGATTGCAGACTCCTGATCTAGGGTAACCATATCCAACTGGTTCTGGAATGCTCTTAGTTTGTATAAATCCAGCGCTGGTATAAGAAAATGGACGTTTCTCCTTTTTTCAATAAAGAGAAGAAAGTGGTTGCTGGAAGAACAGGATAACTGGAAAAAAATCAGAGGAGTGAAGCTGGTAGGAGATTGCAAATGCAGACTTGGTGATGCTGTTGCTTAATGATGGCATGGGTTTCACTTAATGATGGCAACTGAGAAGTGCCAGAACTGTTATAAAAAAGCAATGCAATCATATGATGTTGCATTTTATGACTGCATCACTTAGTGATGGAAATTCTGACACCAGTTGAAGTAGTTAAGAGAGGACTACTTGTACTGTATTTAATACAATCTTTTTTGCAATAAAATTGCCCTGGTGCTAGCCTATGGTCCTTAGATCCCAGAATCTATTGGGATCTATCTAGTGGCTGGTTATTAGTGCCAACACAGAACATTCCCAGATCGTGCAAGCTGCGTCTTGTGGGTTGGGTTTCACAACCAAAAAACCAGTTGGCTTCACCAAATCAGTTGGTCCAGAGCAAAAGCGTAGTATACTAGTGACTATGCTCTGTACTGGTTTGAGTCCTCAGCTCTAGAATGGTGGCTTCAGGAAGGACACCTCTTCCTTCCTTCCCAAGCAAAACAGGAAGCTGAACACTGTCAGTAAGCAGTTATTGGTGGGGGGATCTCTATCTTCCTATCATTTCATGAACTTCAGGAAGTTCTGTCTACCACCATATGTCAAGAACCAAGAAGATTGGATGCAAAGTTTTAACACTCCTTGTTCCTCCCTAAGTGATACCTTTTACATAAAGGCTCGGTTCTTAATCCCCTTCTCTTCTCTTTCTTTCTCTTTGTCCTTCCCCTGCCTGATTGTACAAATTATGATTGTACAAATGCTGGATTTTCAGCCCCCTCTTTTTGTTCTCCCTCCTTTTATTGAACTCCTAACTCCCAAAACAAAAGTGGATGTGCCAGTATCCCCCATGTGGCTTATCCAAAACACACACTATCTCAGGTGATTTACACAGAGCATATATTAAACTTAAACACCACATTGTGCATGTCATTCTATCCCTACCCTCCAAGGAATGTCCAGGATATTCCCTCAATACTATTTCCCACTGAATATCAATTCTACATGATGGCTTCTTTCTCCTTTAGTGCCATTTCCTTCATTGAGACCTTTGCAATTTTTTTCCTTTTTGTTGCTCTTCCCTTAATGCTGATTATTATTTTAAAAGCAATTTCTTCTTTGAATGCTTTCCCTCCAGTTGTGACAATGCCTAAAGTTAGAGAACATGGTTTCCCAGTTCCTAGCCTGGCTCCTTAACCACTACTGGCTTCTTACATTATATAATATATTAATAAATTCAACCATTTTCTTTGACATGTGAGTGGTCACCATTTTTGAGATTTATATTTGCAGTGAGAAATAGAATTTCTAATGACACTTTTGGAAAAAGTTGTTGCTTGCAGAATCCCTTCTGGATGGCCCCTGTCTAACAATCTATACCTACAGCATTCCCAAAATCTACTAAGGAAGTTATCTAATAAAAAAAAAGAGGTACCGTATTTTTTGGAGTATAAGACGTACTGGAGTATAAAACACACCTTAGTTTTTGGGGAAGAAAATAAGGGGAAAAAATTCTGCCTACCAGGTATTCATCTGGCTAGCGGCCTTAGTCTGGTCAGCTTCAGCACATTATTTTATCCCCTGGTTAGGGCTTAATTCGTTCGCTCTCTGGTTTTGAGGTTGGGGATGGTTGGGGCTATGCTTCTAAAGCACAGCTGATTGTCGGGGGAAGCAGCAATTAGAAAAACAGGCAAAGCATGGAAGATCACTTAGCTCATGTTTGGGCTGAAAAACAGCTTCAAAAGCACAGCTGATCCTCGGAGGGAGCTCCAGTGACTAAAGAGACAAAATGGGGAAGGGGTAAGAGAAGGCAGCAGCTGTTCCGGGTAGCAATTTTGGGCACCGCACGAGCATTTGGAGGCTGAAAATGCAATGCATGGAGCCCAAAAACACAAGCAATTGTCAGTGGCAATCTCTGCAGCCAGGAAGAGGACGCATGGAGGCCGAAGGGTAGGGGCTGGAGAGTGAGCGGGGCTACATTCAGAGTATAAGACACACCCAAATTTTCAGCCTCTTTTAGGAGGGAAAAAAGTGTGTCTTACACTCCGAAAAATAAGGTATGCTAGTTTAACAAGACTTATTTTTGACAAGCTCCTGCTGATATCCAATAATCATTGGATTGTGTTCAAGGTGCTTGGAAAGAAAATATTTTATGAACCGGTTCGGGTATTAATGTTAGTTTGATGTTTGGTGCTTCATGGACCCACCTCTCCCCAGAATTTTGAACATAGGGACAATATTTGTCTTTCCCTTGTTCTCTAGGACTTCTAAAAAATAATACAGAGAGTAATCTTCTTTAATACCTATTTATAATACTTTGCAGTTATCTGTCCTGAGAAGTTTTAAACACAGTCAAACTGAAGATATAGGGGTTGCCCTATTCTCTAAAGCACCTGAAGGCAGGAGAAATTTCCTGAAAGTTAGAACAATTAATCAGTGGAATGACTTGCCTCCAGAAGTTGAGGTTTTTAAGAAGAGATTGGACAACCATTTGTCTGAAATGATATAGGGTTTCCTGCCTGAACAGGATATTGGATTAGAAGACTTCCAAGGTCCCTTCAAACTCTCTTATTCTGTTATAGATTGCTTGCCCATGTTTCTATGTATTTCAACCTCACGTCTTCATGTTATTGACCTGATGGAAAGCACATTCTCTTTTCAGAGAATACAGAAGGAAGCAGTGGAGAGCATGCAATCGAAAAAGATGAGAGCCTCCCCCCCAACAACCTAGAAACCTGCAAGATGAAGAGAATATTTATTTAACAATCTTGAAAGCTGAAGACAAAGAGCGGTCCTAAAGTTCAAGATTAAAATCTTTGCTCACCTTAGTTTATAACACCATTTGTAAAGATCTCAAAGGTAGGCCCATCCAGCTTGCAGAACTGATTTCCAGCTATCATGGGAGCTACCAAGAAGACATACCAGAAGAATTTGGAAGAAGAGAGATTAAACATTGAACACCCAGCCCTCCCCTTCATTCACCTTGTGCTGCAGACAGATACAGTAGACAGAGTCCCAGCAAGATGGATGGAAAGCCCATGGTTGCCATTTCTTTGTCTCTTTTCTTCTAATGTGTTGCCTGAGTAGTTGTGCTCCAGGCAGTTTCAAATCAAACAGCTTGACTCCAGTCTTGGCATCTGTGCCACAAACTTTAATACCAACGGCAAAAGGGTGGAGCATAGGGCATTTTCTCCTTCCTGAATTGGAGAATGCAACCAAGAAGTTCTCATTCCCAGAAGTCTCTCAGCTTTAGAAATTCCCAAATCAACACCCTTGCCCACTCTCTTTTGTGATCTCCCCTATCTCCTCCCAACTGCCCCAATCTTAGTACTACCATCAGTCATTCAGGCAGAGCTCCCTATTTTCACAATAGCAGAAAATATTTCAGAGATCTAATACGAAGGATAGGGACAGTTCTTCAATTGGGGTAGCTCTGTTTTGTTATACCGCACAAGGCACACAAAGGGAGGCTGTCAGTTAAAGAGATTTTGCCAGCAGATCACCTCAGCTGAATCATTAAACCTGAATGTTTTTGCAATGGATGCAAAAAAAGAGTTTCAAAAGTCACGGTCACTTGATGCTGATTGAAAATGCTTTTCTAGTGTGGACCTTGGCAACCTGGTGACTCTCTAATACTTAGGGATACCTCTCCCTCTACTCTTGCCATTAGCTATGTTAATGGCAGATCCTATTCTCAAACCAGAGCTGAAATCATATAGAGCAGATGATGGAACAGTTCCACTGTCTTCTGTTGCCCTTACTGTAAGATTTCTTACCAAACATCATAAATAATTACCTTCTTCCTGAATTCGGGGATACATCCCAAATGTTCTGTATCCTTGAATCCTATTACCGAATCCTCAGAAACATCCCAAATCCAGATTTTCTCTCTTGTCTAATTACAAAGTCAAACTTCAAGTAATGCTTGGGTGACTTTAATACAAGTTAAAGAAATGTGAAAGGATGTCAAGGTAAAGAACCATCAATATTCATGGATGATTTATAAAGGACAAAAAGAAAATAAACCAAGCACTTCTGCTTAGAGGAATGTTCTACCTAAAAATCAACACAGGTAGGATCAGAAAGTGGGCTGGGAACAGAAATGGAAATAACTTTGAAAGAGGTTGTTACATGTTTCTTAGTTCCTGAAGAAGTAGGAACTTCTAAGGCAGCACTGTTAGTGTTTTTATTTCCTTTAGAAGAAACTGGGAACTTCTATATAATTTATTTATTTATATCCCTGTCCCATAGGATCATGTCAAAAGTCTTAACTTGACCAATATATTCTTCATAGGAAACTGTTTGGAACTTCACAATCTATTATCTTCAAAGTCTCATGCCCACCCTAAACATTAGAAGCCATTTTGAAAAGGCTTTTATCATATTATCTCAAAGTTTCTTTGAAAGCATTTTTCAGAATGTACAATTAGTTGCTCACATAAAGTCAACTACTTTCTTCTGCTTTTCCAGATTTTCGTATCTTGGTAATTTCCTGCTAGAGTTTTTGAAGCTGCTAAATTAGAACCCCATGACTGAAGATTAATTCAATATTGCTTCTTTAGAAGCTGCCCAGCTACCAGTAAAATATCACACCTGAATAAAAGTGTAAAAAGCTTATTTTGCTGGGGAAAATCCATTTGATGGCTCTGCTCAGATGTTTTACCATGTGAAAATAGCACTTCTATAAAAGATGGGTAAGCATCATTCACACCCACTATTAATATTTTATTGTGAGCAACCAACAGTTTATGTGACCTGTTAGTCTATATTTCCTCCTTTTGTATGACTGAAAACTTCGGTGGTGGTGGTGGAGTGTGTACTTCACTTGAAACTAATGCATCTCTTTGCTCACCAGGTTCAGTGAATGACGGTGGTGGTAACTCAAGGGTTTAGTTCTCAGATCATTTGTCTCCACTCTGTTGTCTTTTCCTTTCTATTTGGTGCCACTGATGAGGATGTGCCATTAAGTCAGTGCCATAAAGACAGATTCTCTTTATTAGTTGGAGAGTCTCAAAAAAAGAAAAAAAAAGAAAAAGAAAAAGAAAAAAGAAAAAGAAAAAAAAGAGAAGCGATATAAAGATAAAAAGCAGAGCTAAGACTCCTCAAAAATTATAATCATAAAACTGTCCAATAATTCATTTTCTGTACCAGTGGTGGGTTGCTACTGGTTCGCACCGGTTTGGGGGAACCGTTAGCAGAAATTTGGTGTGGTTCCCCAAACCGGTAGTGACCTCTGCCCATCCATGCCACTGAACCGGTCCCTGGTCCCGCTCGCTCACCCTGCCCGATGCTCACCCCGCCTGCTTGCTCACCCCGCCTAGCCAGTACTAGCAGAATCTAGCAGTGTACTTCTGCTCACCGCTGCTAAGGTAAGGCCAAAGGACACAGGCCGGCGGGTGGGTGGGGGAGCGAGAACTGGCGGAGGGATGATACCAGTGGCAGGTGGACCGATGTGCGCGGGAGATCACAGCACCAGAGCTCTTCCCGTGCGTTTCCCTTAGCTGCCTGGCCTGCGAGGGAAGCACATGGGAGATTGTGGCACCGGAGTTCTTCCCGTGCGTTTCCTCCAGCCGGCCTGGCCTGCGAGGGAAGCACATGGAAGATCCTAGCTGCAGTTTATTCATGAGCAACATTGGCCGGGAGAGGCAGGGAGAAAGGCCAATGGTGCTTACGAGTAAACTGAGGCTCCTAAGGGGGGTTGAGTCTCCCTGCTCACAACATCTTCACCTGAGGGCATCGCTGGCAGCCCCTTCCTGCGCCAGGAGGTCCATGCTCTTCCTGCTGCTGCTTGGCCTCCTCAATGCACGGAGGCAGGAGGTGGCGGTCTCTTTCGCTGCCTGCGCACTGCGGGCGGCAAGCAGCAGAGCAAGTAAGCCAGTGATCTGCCGGCTGCAGTTTAGAGCACGTTTAGCACGTTGTGCTCATGAGTAAACTGCAGATTAGAGGCAGCCAGCAGATTGCTGGCTTATTTGCTCTGCTGCTCGCCGCCTGCAGCTCGCAGGCAGCAAAAGAAACCACCGCCTCCTGCCTCCGTGCATTGAAGAGCACGGACTCCTGATGCAGGAAGCAGCTGCCAGCGATGCCCTCAGGTGAAGATGTTGTAAGCGGGGAGGCTCGACCACTCTTAGGAGCCGCAAAGCGCTCGCCACCCGTCTGACACCCGCCAAGCCTCCTCCCACCGCACTTCTCTTCCTCCTCACCAGAAGTGCTCGCAAGTGACAAGACATCTGTTATTTTTGGGGAGACTGCAGGATTGCCCCCATCTGGTCTTCAGTACCTGGCGCATCAGCCTCAGGGGAAAGAAAGAAGAGGGAGGGGAGGAAAGGAAAGGGAGGAGAGGAAAGGAAAGGAAAGGAGAGAGAAGAGAGAGGGGAAGGGAAAGTGAGACAGACACACAGAGAGAGGTGGAAGAGAGAGAAGAGAGAGGGGAAGGGAAAGAGAGTCAGACACAGAGAGAGAGGGGGAGGGAAAGAGAGAGAGAAGAGAGTGGGGAAGGGAAAGAGAGACAAGAGAGAGATACCTGTTTAAAAGAAAATAGAAAAATGTCTCTTTGAGTGTTTAAGGTGCAGATCCCTGAGTTAAGCAAACACCATGGCCGTTAAATGAACCTTGTGGTCATTAAGCAAACTGTGGTTGTTAAACAAGTCCATTTTCTCCAATGGGCATTTTTAAACTGAAATCAGAAGGAATTGTTGGAAACTGGCAAAAACATAGAAATCCTCAGTCACATGACTGTGTGGGATGTTGTAACTGGTCATAAATGTGTGTGTGTGTGTCTCTGTGTGTGTGTGTGTCTCTGTGTGTGTGTGTGTGTGTGTCTGCCTCTTTTCACTGTCGGAAAGCCCTGCCGCCCTGCCTGCTCTCAGCCGGTCAGGGGGGCAGGAGAGGGGGGGGG
>QLTV01001835.1:691958-709287 GCA_003457575.1 Thermophis baileyi
GCCATTAAAATGTAAAGTAAAAGTAAGGATGGAACGTTTTATCACATGTGGTGGCAATGCCCCAAAGTGAAGAAATATTGGGAACAGATAAGGAGATGGCTACAGGAGATAATAGGAGAACAAATCGAATTTAAACCAGAACTATTCTTATTAGTAATAATTAACCCAAAGATAAAGAAACAACTCCAATATATCATTTTACACATAGTAAAAGCAGCAAGAATTGTTTATGCTCAATGTTGGAAACATGAAAATACACCAACTAATGAAATGATTATATATAAGATATTGGAATGTGCTGAGATGTATAAGCTCACATTAGAAATGAAAGGCAAGGAGGAAACAGAATTTTATGAGGTGTGGAATAAGTGGTATAATTGGTTAGAACAGAGAAATAAAAATGTATAGAAATAAATGTAAATAACTGTAAGAGACATATGACACAGTACTGTTAAAAAAATGTTTATTGATATGTAAATTGGAAAAATGAAAATAAAATAAAATAAAAAATAAAAATGGAACATTGGGAAATCTTTATGTTGGTTGGTATACTACAACAAGGAGAATACCAAAAGTTCTGAGGGTCAGTTTGTGTTTACATGGTTTAGAAAAAGTTTTTTTGGAATCTTTCCTGTGTCCATATTTAAATAAATCCATATTTAGCTGGATTCCTGCCTTTAAGTAAAGTCAACTTCTTGGATCTGTCTGTGACCTTGAGTGCCTTTCTATTGTATATATGACTGATCTTTTTTAATCACTGGAATTTCTGCATGTTAATGAAGAGTCTGGGCTCATGGCCAAGAAAGGAATAATCTTCTTGTTGCTTCTGATGTCAATTCCAAAGAACTATGAGTGTAAGTAATGCTTCAGCAATGTGTCATGCTGATTTTGTTTCTCTATGATTGATCATTGCCCAATTTTTCCCATATCTATAAATAAAACATAAAACAAAACTCAAACGAACTAAAACATATTTAGAAAAAATCAGATGATCCTGAGAGCAATTTTGAATGTTCTAATTATTTTCACATGATCGGATGCACCTTTCTAATTTTAGATATTTGAGGAAGTGATATATGTAGGAGTGTATTTACTTTTTAAACATTTGCATTTGCAAATTTGCAATTTGCATTTTTATTCAGTTAAATTATATAATGGACCACAATAATGAAAACAGTGCATCATATGTGTTATATTATATTCCCCTTATCTGTTTATATACGGTAGTTAAAATGAAAATCAATATCTCTGTGTCAAAATATTTTGAAAAAGTTAAAAAAAATCAGTGAGGGAAATGGGAACCAAAGTGTCTAGATGTACAGAAAATGGATGGATGGATGGATGGATGGAAGTTTGGCTTTTTCAGAGTTTTGACTTTTATACAGTATGTATCACTGGGTAACCTTGAATTTCAATTCAGAAATTCTGTGATGTTACATAAACCGTCTTTAAATATATCATCCCGGCAACATCACTAATGAAATCCTTCTGCACCTTCATGCCTGTACCATTCTGGTTTTTAAACTAACTGACTGACTAGCTAACTAGCTAATTAACTCTGAAGTTTAATATGGGAAAGTCTATTCCATTCTCCTCTCTATTTTGTTTAAGCATCATTTGCTCTGAATTGCTGTAATGTATTCATTAAAAAAAAATTCCATTGGCACCAACTTAGTTTTTAAAAATCCCTTTTGTGTGGATTGTTCCTGGATTTTTTGACTAAGAGCCTGGATTCTGTAAATGCATGGTAGTCTCTGCTTGGATTAGATAATCATGCACTACCCTGTTGCAAATTATTTTATGTTTCAAATAATTTTATTACATTTTACAAAGCATACACATAACAAACAACATAAACTAATCACCAAAAGAAGTGATAAAGAGTAAAAAGAGAATAGGGATAGAAGTATGAAACAGTATCTAAAAAAATAAAGGAAAACACAAATATACAAAGAATAATCCAACTTCTTCTTCCATGGATATATAGAACACTTCAGGGGTAAAATCCAGCAGGTTCTGACAGGTTCCGGTAGCGGAAATTTTGAGTAGTTTGGAGAACCGGCAAATACCTCTGACTGTCCCTAGAGTGGGGTAGAAATGGAGATTTTGCAATATCCTTCCCCCAGGAGTGGGGAGGGAATGGGTATTTTGCAGTATCCTTCCCTGGAGTGGGGTGGAAATGGAGATTTTGTAGTATCCTTCCCCTGCCATGCCCACCAAACCACGCCCACCAAGCCACACCACGCCCACCAAGCCACACTCACAGAACCGGTAGTACAAAAAATTGGATTTCACCACTGGAACACTTATTCTTAGTTTAAGACTACAATAAAACATCCATTCTCCCTCTCCCCAAAAAAGGGGTTAGTAAAAAAAATTCTTTTTTCCCTTTTTAAATTTTAACATTCATCAAATCCATATGTTCAAATTTGATTTTTCTCTATCTCCTGAAAAAAGTCCATAAATAGCTTCCAATTATAGATAATTTTTTTCAATGGTTTTTCTCTCCCAAGGGCCATTAATTTAGCCATCATTGCCAGTTCTGTCATCTTTATTAACTATTCCTCTATTGTGGATATTATAGGATCTTTCCAATTCTGATCATATAAAAGTCATGCAGCAGTTATCATATATGACAATAAAACATGTGATTTTCCCACTATTTTATCCATAAATCCTAACAAAAAAGTTTCTGGTCTAAATTTGTACATTAATATTTTTTTGGAATTACATTACTAATTTCCCTCCAATATATTTTAACTCTTTTACAAGTCTGCCAAAGATGATAAAAGGTTCATATGTGAGTCTTACATTTCCAGCAATTATTTGGGGATCCTTTATACATTTTATCCAATTTATCTGGGGATAAATATAATTATACATCATTTTATAGAAACTCTCTTTGAGGTTAAAGCATAAAGTAAATTTCAGTCCCCTTATCGCATGTTTTCCCATTGATCAATTGATATGTTATATTGATTTTTTTTGCCCAGTTTATCGTACCATTTTTATGGTATGTACCAGTTCATCTTCTGTTTCCAAATTTAACAAAAAATTATACATTTTAGCGATAAGGTATTCATTGTTCCTACACAGTTCCATTTCAAAAAATAGTTTTATATTTGAAATCATACAATTTCTTAATCAGCTTTAAATCTCTCTGTGAGTTGTGTCAGGGGAAATTCCAAATTATGAGCATAGCTGCACTTATTAAAAATTGAAGAGACAGCACACCACAAAAGTCTCACTTTTGGATTCAGAGGTTTATTAGAATTTAAAGCACAAAAACATAAAGCACTTACATTAATCACATTGCAACTAGGGTCAATCAGACAAGCAGTTACAAGAGACGGCTTTGGACCAACTTGCCCTGACTCACACTTCATTACCTTATATACCTTAAAACCACAAACACAGAACTTTTGGGATTTTTTCCACATTGTCATAGCAACCTGCCCTCCAGCACACCACATTTCAACATTTCTACTAGTTCCCCATTTCCCACAGCCATAGCTCCTCTCATCCTGAAATATAAGGAACTATGGTATGGGAAAAGAGGAACCATGTACCTCATTTCAGCTACCATCATCAGTACACACATGCTGATTACAAATTTTCCTTTATACTTGAAACAGGCACTTAATGCCAATATTGAACCTATCCCAGCCCCCCAGACCATACTGGCTAGAAGGGCAGGTGAAGGATACAACATCAACACCAAGAATTGCAGGCCATCATTATATTTTCCTCACAGTTGCAAATACGAAAAGCATTGAAACCTTCTAATGCCAGGTGTTCTCTGGATTTTAATTTAATATCATCTGTGGAGTATTCCAATAAATCTGCATATCTGAACCATTTCTGTCAAACCCTGATTTCCTTTCTATAATATGCTTTGTGGGAAAAAGCCATAAAAGTATTTTTAGGCGTAATCTCATTTTATATTTATAAATAATTATATTTATATATATATTTATTCCAAATTCTCAAAATGGCTCACCTAATAAAGTGGTTTCTAAAATCAACATAAACTTTAACTTTATCTTACCATAGGTATGCATGCCATCCAAATCTCAAGTCATGGCGTTCTAGATCCAGTAACCTGGTATCCTTTAACATTACCCATTCTTTTAACCAAACAAGGCAAGAGGCTGCAAAATACAGTTTCAAATCTGGCAGTCCTAAACCTCCCTACTCTTTAGCATCACACAAGAACTTATGTTTAAAGGGTAAATCCAAAGTCAAAACTGGAATTGTCTGAAATAGAAATAACATCCTTGGTAACATGTTCATTTGTATTACACATATTCTCCCCATCAAAATATTTGTAGCTGATTCCATCTTTAGGCAACAAAGGCCATATTTTATTGGGGAAAGGGCTGATTTATAATGTGCCATCAAGTTGGTGTTGACTTTCAGTGACCACATAAGATAGTTTTTCTCCATGATGATTTATCCCAAGAGCCCTGGTGGTGCAGTGAATGCAGGCTGATTCTGTTGAATGCCAGAATTAGATTAAATTCTTATCGGCTCAAACAAATGGATCATCAAGGAGCCTTCCATCCTTCCAAGGTCAATAAAATGAGGACCCAGATCATTGGGGCAATATGCTGACTCTGTAAACTGCTTAGAGATGGCAGTAAAGCAGAATAGAATAGAATAGAATAGAATAGAATAGAATAGAATAGAATAGAATAGAATAGAATAGAATAGAATAGAATAAGAGAATAGAAGAGAAGAGAATAGCATAGAATAGAGAATAGAATAGAATAGAATAGAGAATAGAGAATAGAATAGAATAGAATAGAATAGAATAGAATAGAATAGAATAGAATAGAACTTGTAGATCTTCTAGTCCAGCCCCCTGCTCAAGCAGGAGAACCTATACCCTTTCAGACAAGTGACTGTCTAGTCTCTTCTTAAAAACCACAAGTGATGGAGCACCCATGATTTCTGAAGTCAAGCTGTTCCACTGGTTAATTTCTTATAGCACTTAGCAATAGCACTTAGATTTATATACCGCTTCATAGTGCTTTACAGCACTCTCTAAGCGGTTTACAAAGTCAGCATATTGCCCCCAACAATCTGGGTCCTCATTTTACCGACCTCGGAAGGATGGAAGGCTGAGTCAACCTTGAGCCTGGTGAGATTCGATCTGCCAAACTGCTGGCAGATGGTGATCAACAGAAGTAGCCTGCAGTACTGCACTCTAACCACTGCGCCACCGCGGCTCTTCACTGTTAGGAAGGTCGTTCCTTTCTAACTGTTAATTCCAGATCGTATCTCTCTTTGATTAGGTTTCTTGCCCTGCCCTCTAGTGCTTTGAAGAATAATTTGATCCCCTCTTCTTTGTGGCAGCCCCTCAAATACTGGAATACTGCTATCATGTCACCCCCAATTCTTCTTTTCTTTAGACTAGCCAGACCCAAAACCTGCAACCGTTCTTCATATGGTTTAGTCTCCAGAACTTTGATCATCTTAGTTGCTCTTCTCTGAACTTTTTGCTATGAAGCAGTATATGTCTAAGTGCTACTGCTATCCCTAACCTGGTCCTTTAAGTCTTCCAATGGTATAAACTTCATTACTCTAATTGAGCCCATCCATCTTGCTGCTTCTCATCTTCCTCTTTCTTACCACCTTCTCTAGCATTATAGTCTTCTTTAAAGAGTAGGTGTTCACATAATGTGCCTGATGTTGGATAGTTTGGTCATTGTTATGTTAAATGAGAACTTGGAGTTGAACTCCTAAATGATCCATTTGTTTGTTTTCTGAGAATCCATGATATTCTCAGGAGCCTTTTCCAATATTAAGTTCACAAGCATAACTATAACTCCCAACCCTTCCACTCCATTCTCATACAGGGAATTCTAGTTCAGCAATGTCTGGTGGGCCCCAGTTTCTCATTTCTTGCTCTTGCACTTGGAATTAAGAAAATTATTATAGTGCCATGGGAAAATACTTTAAGAGCAATTTTAATATTGTTCTCATCTACAAATATTCTAGGTCAGTGCTTGCAACTCACTTTGAATTCTGTCAAACTCAAATTTATATTTTTATAGTCTAGGAAACACACTTATGCATGCAAATCTTTTCTGATAACTTCTGTAGAATGTCTCAGTTCAGTCACTGAACATTTCTTATAATATATTGACCTTGGTGGTATGTAATGGAATAACACTTCTAAAATAAATACAATTCAGTAAACCAAGCCAGTTTAAAATCAAATTAGAAATTAAATAAAAACTAGACTTTAATGAATTAATAATGGATTAACTACTTTTTAGACTAAATATTTCTATATTAAGATTGCAGAACATGTCTGGGTCATGATCTGATCTCTAATTTGTAGCTAGCATTACTCAGTCCTTTGATGTATGAGAAACTATAAAAAGAGCCAGCATCTAAGGATACTCAACTGATAGTCAAGGCTAGTAGCATCTCATGAGGAATTAATTCTATGCAGATGTATGGTATATGAGGAGGATATCTTTGGATGGATGAGGATCAACCAAGGTATTGCTGCCATTGTCATCATATCTACTGTAGTGACACATTTTTAGTTAAATCCACTTGGATTTGTATTTCTGAGGTAGTAACAGATACTTTGGCAGGATGACAGCCAGAGTTGAAGAAGTCCCAGTTGTGGAAAAGAAGATTAAATTCCACATTTATTTATTAATTATTTGTCAGCCTTTATGCTACCTCAGTCACAAAGTGACTCTACATTGCTTATACCATGAAACAATTTCCCCCTAGGATATTTGTCTACAGGCTTCACTCTGGTAATGTTGATTGGAATATATTAGTTTATTAATTTAAAATGTATCTATGTGCATTTTATACAGTCAGTCTCAATTTAACAAACTGTAGTTTAGTGGACTCCTGATACAATAGATTAAATTGGGTTGCACTGTAGGCTTCTATGCATGTATAACATCCCATTTGCTATTTTATACATAAACATTGCATTTAGCTTTAACATAGATTCTGCTTTATAGTTTTACTTTATGTGTATAATAAACATATACTAAGGCTGATCATACTTCAGAAAAGAAATATTTTATATTTCATATAGTACAGCATATCTTTTGTTATTTATTACAGGAACCGAACATATGGTCTAAGGTTACCAGATGTCCAACAAAAGGAGGAATGTCATCCTTTTTGTCCTCATGTTCTCCCTCCAGCAGGTATATTCTTAAAATCAGATATTATCTGGCTTGAAATCATTCAAACTTTTGTATATTTTATATGTACATTTTGTATTTTGTATATGTAAATTGTCTGCTTCTTTCTTTCCCTAATCCATTAATGGTCTCAATAGCTTAGATTTAGGCTCTATTGTTTAATTTATTTTCTAATTCCAGCTCTCAACCTCAATCCAGTCCCTTCAAGTCAATGGTCATTGTAGTCTGTAGAACACAAGACTCATTGTATTTTGCTATGTGGAAAGCACATTGTTATTGATTGTACATGATCGTTAGCACATGTTCTTAAAAATAAAAATTGTGGAAAAATATTGTGATTGAAAAAAACCCAGTCTTTTTGATGCTGGAAAAAGTAAATTTATATAAAGGGTGTCTTTTCAACCATTTGTCCATCTTTCCAATTGTCCATGTCTTCTTTTGTCTATTTAGCTATCTAGAAACCTAATTTGGGCTTTCATTGTGATTTGGAAAGTTGATTTGATCTATATTCACAAATCAATAATTTTAATAATTCTATTTGGAATTTTGAATTCATTTGGGAAAAAGTACATTTGGGCATCTGTTAGAATTGCCAAATCACTGAAATAGGGGCAACTATTTCAGAATCAATTCAGAGATGTTTGATTCCAATTTATTCAGAAATTCTAATTAATCAAAGTGCTTCTCTAAATACTGCACACCCTTAATGGTTAATCAGAAGTAAGTATCATGGAGTTCAATGTTTACTCTGCAGGAAATAAATACAAGGTTGCCAATCTATGGTGCAATCCTCTGTACCTTTATTCAAAAGTGTAATTGTATTTTAATGATTATTGCACTTAAGAAAGTGTGAAATGGATGTCAGCTTAGTTGGAGAAAAGTACTTTAGAAAATTTTCTTTATTAGGTTTCTTTCTCCAGTTTCATCTTACCTCTGTGTAAATTCTTTCCTAGGGCAGATAAATTATTTACAAGTAACAAAATCATACATTCCTAGGTTGTATCCCTCATCCAATTCAATAGCAATCGATCACTTAATTAAGGAGGGGGGTAAGTCTGAGATTTCTCTGGAAGCAAGCATGTTAAAACAGTTTTTTTTATACTGCAGAAGCAGTATATCTTTATCTTCTCAATATGTACTGGAAGTTAGGTCAGGATTTTGTTATTGCTCAACTTTTATAAGGAAATATGTACAAAATTGCCTAAGTCATATTTCCTTATCAATTAGTAAATGCATGACTTTCTTGGTGTTGGACCTGATTCAAGGAGACAACAGTTCAAATCCCCATTCATCTGTAAAAATCACAAGATGGCTTTGGAATTAGTCTCCTTAGTGGGAGCAAAGAGTTAAATAAATTAAAGAAATATGTGCTAATACTAATATATTTGAGGGTTGGATTAGCACTTAAATAACTAATTTTCCTGCTGGCTCCTGAAATGATTATGTTAATTTCTAATTTAGAAAAATAACTTGGGCTACACTTTATATAAAGAGCAAAATTAGGGCCGAATATATGGGTTATAAAGGAATTTCTGTCTAATGTTGTTGGTTTTTTCACCTCAGTGCAATTATGAAGAATTCAGCAATCAAATACTTATTCGTAAACCATCATAAGGAGGGTGGGTACAAATAATTACTAATTTTTAAAAAGCTAAACACAAAGATATAAGAAGTATCTATAAAAGATACATCACAATGTAATTTTCAAAAAGCTGAAAACACACACACACACACACACACACACACACACACACACTGAATCTAAAAATAATCTAAAGGGAAGGGTAGGAACATTAGATGGAAATAGGGGAGCTGAAAAGTTAAAGCATGGCAAACTATATCTGTCACAATTCAAAATACTCTTGAATAATGAGCCAGATGCTGGTTAAGAGTAGTTTATGGCACAGGTCATCTGATGGATTTTAAGTGCTGCTGCAGAAACCTGGCAACATTATATGTTGCAGTGGGGTTAGTATGGGCAAGCTGCAGGAAAGTGTAGAATTGTCCTGTGCAACCTGGGTATTTATGCAGTAATGGTGAGATGAGGCTGTGATGAATGTGTTGGTAATACAAGCACTGGAGGTGTCTGTTGTTTCTTTCTGTTCAGAGTCACAGGTGCATTGTCTCTCCCAGTGGAGAATTTTTCTGTATCAATCTTCAAGGGCAGAGCATGTACCAGAGTAAAGGTGGTTAGGCACTTTCGAGATTAGTTAGGTATGCCATTGGTGAGACTGGTAACTGTTGGATTTGCTGGCAATAAATGTGGAGATTCTCTTTTTTCCCCACTGAGGCTAAGATCCAGATATTTTTGGAATGTTCCAGAGGTTTTCAATAGATTTCTAGGGTCACTGTTGGTACTTCCTGCTGGAACTACATTTTGTTTATATACATTTTTGTATATGCATGTACTGTATATTACAGAGTATTCAGATTTACCTTAATCCAATTTGAATATCAGTTTGAACATTAGTTTGTGTTAACTTTTATCTTCTTGCTTAAAGTTTTAATAAAATTACACACACACACACACACACAAATAAAAGAAATGTGAATATGGTCCCATTCATATGCATATCCCTTTTGAGCAGCACAACAGCTAATTACTATACAGAGTCCGGCTGCAAATTAAATCCAGTACAGTGAAAGGATAAAGTCATTAAAAAAAATCAGCTATGATCAACTGGCAGATGCAAAACACATTACTGTACTTATGTCTCAACAGTAAGATCATGAATTCCTTTAATCTGCTGGCAGCTCCCATCTTCTATTCAGTCCAAGTCTAATCACATCATTTACACAAAAACCCTTTAATGCATTGGCTCTGGAATCTGCTTTGAAGATGGTTCCTGTACACCAGAAATGAAAATACTAATACTACTAACAATTATTCAAACAAGAACATCTGCCTATCCCAGGTTCTTGGGAAAGACTCAACAGGTGAACAAATATGCCAAATCCAATTAAACATCAGACTGATTGTGCAACCACTCATAATAATAATAATAGATCAAAACCACCAGAAATCTCATAAAGTTACCAAGTTACATAAGACTTTAATAATTTTCCATCTAGGATTTCATATAAGAATGAAATTTCATGAGGTTTGAGAGGTTTTTTTTAAAATTTTAAATGTTTAAAATTTGAATATTGCAGTGCTGCAACTGACATTGCCATTTTTATTTGTTGATTTATTTATGCTTTATGATAGAAGGACACAGCTCACAGTGCTTGGGAATCCTACATCTCATTGAAAGGCATATGGAAATTAGGGCACCCTTATCCAGCTTGGTACCTCCAAAAGTACTGGAGCACAACTGTGAATTGTGGGAGTTTCCAGTGCCTCTAGAGCAGGGGTGTCAAATTCGGGTTGTCACGTAGTCGTCACGTGACATATCGGGACTTTTTCCCCCTTTGCTAAACCGGGTGGGGGCGGCTCCAGTACATGACGCATCTGGCCCATGGGCCACGAGTTTGACAGTCCTGCTCTAGAGAATACCAGATTGAGAATGCTGAACAAGGGGACAGAGTTTGTAGAAAGGGGCAACGACTTTTCTTCAATTAATTTACCATATCATCCTTTCATTGGGTTTCTTTTTGTTATTTGTATTTTTTTTTTGAAAACTTCCTTTGCTCTATATCCCAACATTCTTCTGCTTTCCCTGAAAATTGTGTTTTAATTCCATATAAACACTTCGTATATTTATCATCTCCTTTTACATTTCAATCTTTTATACAATCATTATACATATATCTTATATTTATCGTATTCCTTTATTTTGTTCAAGGTTGCTTTCTTTACCATCCCTCTTTCCTATCTTACAGCCCTTCCTTCCCTTTCTTCTTTCCTTTCCTCCTTCTCCTCCAAAACTACTTCCCTTCCCTCTCTCCTCTCCTCTTCTCTACTCCCTCTCTTACCCTCTCTCCTACACTGTCCCCCCTTTTCTTTCCTCCTCTTCTTCCTTTCTCCTTCTTCTCACTCCCCAGCTTTCCCTTTCTTTGCTGTACTTTCTTCATTTCTCTGGGATGGTATTCCAGCAACCCTGAATTCATTTGCATGCTTTTCTATTTTCAACTTTATTTCAAATACATTCCTTTAACTTGTTTCTTTTATCTTTATATGTTTGTCAATTAATACAGTTCAAATTTATGATTATCTTTCCCCCCCCTCCCCATCCCCTCATTTCTTTCAAGTGTTACATCTAGGATACATCATTCAGTCCTACTCAGACTTCTTCATTTATATTCCGTTTCTAACCATCCATAAAACTTCCCCCAACATTCTTCGGCTTTCTGTAGTGGTAGTCAAACTTGATGATTTAAATGCAGCCATTCTAATTACCTTAGAATGTGACACATTAGTGGTTTTTGAATCTGGGTAGAAAAAAATGTGGACATAAGAAAAAAATACAGCAAATGCCTCCTTGGGTAATTCTTGGAAAATAAACTGTTGAATTGAGAAAGTAAACTGGAATAACTGCTGAAATCTGCTCTATACTGGTAGTGCTGCTGAAGAAAAGTAAATTTCCCATTATGAACTAGACAAATATAAAACAAACTTATTCATTGTTTATGGTAGTTATACAAAGTTTTCCATTGATTCCACAGTGAATGGCACTGCAAACATTCTATACCGCCATTCTATGCCTTTTCTTGCCGGGCATCTGAGAGCACCTGATAGGGGAAGGTTGATAATGCAGGCATCATATTTCTGCATCCAGACTAGCACTAATTTATTTTTTCTTGCCTCCTTGGAAACAGCACCTTGTTCTGAGAAATGGTACACAATTCTTGCTCAATCTTAGATGAGTGTGACGCCCAAGACTGACCAGGCTAGCAAGGGACAGAAGGCCAGTAAGGTGTGGTTATTGGAGGGGACGGCAGAGAACAGATCAGGTGGGCAGACCTGTTGGATCACATTCTTCCAGGAAGCTGCCAGGAAGTGGCTGCCTTGTTAAAAATTTATTTTGCATGCTCCTAGATTTTCACTGAAGCAAAACTGGAGTGTTACAGGCTGGAAACCACCTTCTTCCTTGGAGTTGAAGCAGGGGCCCTGCTTCAGTATGAGAAGAACTGCCTCTATTTTCTGTTGCTTTGTCATGCTTTCTCTAACACAGGGTAAGTAAGTTGGCCCTTGGTGTGTTTGTGTATTGGAATATTCTTTATTGGCCAGGAATGATTGGACATACAAATGATTTTTCTACGGTGCATAAACTCTCAGTATGTGTGTATAAGATCCTGTTTCTCTGAATTAAACAAGGAGGTTGCTGATTTACCACGGATATCTCAGAATAGGCCTTCTCATGAGAAGGGACTCGGACTACAACAGTGCAATTCCTATACTTGAATTTTATTCTTAGGGCTAAGAAGATGGAGTAAGAGCTAGTGATCAGACCATCTCTTCCACATCAGGCAGTATTTCTTTAGGAACACTTTGCATTTGCATATATATTGTTAGGATGGTCGCCAACCAGCTCAGGAATGTGGTCTAGCAGTTGAAAGACAAAGAAGGGATATCTGTGGCCTTTCTTTTATCTTTTCCAGAGGTAAGCCCATGAATATTTTAAGGACTTAACAGAGTCTAAAATTCTTATCCATTTGCATTTTTATTTGGCATGGGATTGAAACAAAAGTAGGCAATGGAGGTGTCTCACTGTTTGCAAAGCCTGTTCCACCAGGATCTGTAACCAAAGTTTCAGAGCAGCATGGGTTTCTTTGATCTGAAATAAGGTATATTTATGCATGCATATTGAAAAAGTTAAGATCAAGGAGGGAAACTGATGATGGTGACATTCTTGGGTTCCAATCCCTGAGCTCTTGATCTAGAATTTTTATCTCCGCAAATAGCCTGGCACAGCATGCCTCGTAATGGTTGCCAGTTGTCCTTTCAGTGGTTAGCTTGCATTGCATACTGGAATCAAGTTGTTTTAAAATGGGAACAACCAGCTCTTTTGTTTCTCTTTCACCCTGTACATTTCATTGGAAAACTTATTTTGCTCGTGTGGGCAAAGACATCTAAGTTCATGAGCAGGTGTATGTAATAATTGCCTTTTTTTTTGGTTATAAAACTCTTTGAAATCCTCTAATCCAGAAAGGTGAGACTACCTTCCATTTCAACAGGGTTTCATGTTGACCTTTTATTTCTCAGTTAAGTCAAATGATCCCATGACTTTTATGAGATCCTCAGCTGTAATAGAATTGAATTCAACAATGAGAAATCAATGAGTATCTGTGATTAGTGCAGATTAGGGGTGGGTTTTTTTAATTTTTTCATATTTGAACTGAGGCATACCCACTTTTTGCAAAAAAAAAAAAAAAAAAAAAAAAAAAAAAAAAACTTCATGGAGAGTTTATTGGATCCCGACCATTTACTCCGATTAATTGTTTTTTAAAATACATTGCATTCTTTTATATGCTCTTGCTTCTCTATTTTAGCTACCAAGAAAAAAGCAAAAGCTCTCCTCATTCTTGCAAAATCTATCAGCCATGGATGTTGTATAAAACTTAGAATAAATCAGGGATATAGCAAATTGTAGGCAAAATAATTAACTTGTGGATGTGAGAGTTCCCATGACTGAATGTGCTATCATGTCAAGTTTAACACATGACCTATAGAAAGGTAGTATGTTAATGAAAATGATTGTGCCTTAGCTTTTTCTCTAATACTGTACTTTAGTTAACATTTTTTTTGAAATGTAAGACATAGAAGTGCACATTGTTATCCTCTAATTGCAAATTTTTCAGATATCATAATTTATTAGGGAAAACATTTATTTATCTCTGAAAAAAATGCCTTGGGTTGAGATTAAGATGTAGTTCACCACTAATCTTACCAAAACTAATGTCACAGATATTAATGAGATTTACTTCTACACATCCCTGTACAGAATTATGTTACTAATTGCATTGAAATCTATAGGACTGATGTTATGATTAATTTATAGAACTGAATTCAGTTAATTCTAATTTTCGTTTGTTGTTATATTTGGGTGTTTTTGCTTGAGACCATCTTGTTTGCTAGTTTGTTTGTTTTTTGGTTGAATTGACAAAAAACTCTTTCTGGAGTTTCTGAGTAAAATTGTTGGGGTCACCAGGATGGGAATGCATATTATAAATAAAAGTGAAAGCAGAAGCAAGAAGTTCAAATTCCACACTTGTTCACATTTATCAGACATGAGTCCAGATCAAAATTGTGTGTGTTCATATCTGCATGAATATTATATCTTGATTGTAATGCATATGTGAACAAGTGGGTACATGTTTTTGAAGTAAGCAAGATGCTTCCCTGTACCCATTTCATACAGTTATTCCACATACCAGCAAGGCTGGTTCTGAAATGGTGACTTAGCAGCTGCCAGCTCAGTGCATGCTTTGTTTTCAGTGTATTTAAAAAGTGCTCAAGCCTATTCAATTCCAGATGAAGAGCTATTTGTAGAAAAAGAATCTTATTGATTTGGAAGGAGAAAGATTTTGCTAATCTTTCCTATTATTCAAAAGAATAATAGATAGTACAGAAATGTTCCAGGCTAGAAATGTAAGTTGGAAAGGTTGAGGAGGAAGAACAGGGAATCTAAAAGGATTAATTGTATATTTACAAGGCAAATATTCCATCAACAGCACAGACAGGTTTTTCAGAACTCTACAAATGCGAACAGAATTAATAAAGAGCAGAGGAATGTCTGCAGAGAAAAACAACAAACAACTCCACAATCCTTCTTCAAAGGATTGATGAACCATTCCTTGTTAATGGATAAGCTGCTGTTTAGTCTCTCTCTTTCATTCTAGCCTTTTATGGACAAACCAAAGATTAAAAGAAGTGGAACTTTCTGGGCCCCAAGACAAATCTCTCAGATAAGGTGCCCAATGGTGAAAGAATGTATGTCTCGGTGTCCTTGAGCCAAGTGGGACAACTGAGGAAGGTCAGGAGAAAGGAAAGAGTTTAACGTGGCAGCTTCATTTCTGGTGCCATCATTCTAACAGCAGGTCTAGTCCTTCAGAAAGTTGCTGCTACTGGGCTATTAGACTTGGGAGGTTTCTCTTTCCCTTCCATTCAGGATATGGCCATGTGTGCCTGCAGTATGTATAGTATATCCCTTCCTCTCAGTAGCACTTTCATCTTCTGAAACATTTTTGACATGGAAGTGATTTAGTATGGTTGGTTGACAGCCTGATTGAGGATACAATCAAGGCTGGGTTCTGCTCAGCTCCAATTGGTCACTTTTGCTATTTCAAGGATTCATCCTACACTCTGGTTGGTGGTATCTTCATTTTGCCTTTGGTTCCAGGAGAGACTCCACACCTGCCTTCATTTGCCAGATATTATTCACGCTTGTTAGATACATGAGTTTAATTCTGTTTCAAGAGAGGATGAGATCTGATGAGAGGATGAAAAAAGGGACTCTTAAAAGTGGTAGTTCTGTGCTGTGTGTGATCTAAACCAGGAAGGAGAACCAGGATCTGTCAAAGAAGTTTCCTAACAGTGAGAACAATTAACCAGTGGAACGGCTTGCCTTCAGAAGTTGTGGGTGCTCCATCACTGGAGGCTTTTAAGAAGAGATTGGACAGCCACTTATCTGGAATGGTATAGGATCTCCTGCTTGAGCAGATGGTTGGACTAGAAGACCTCCAAGGGCCCTTCCAATTCTGTTATTTTGTTATTCTTAACTGCATGTTACTGGTTTGGTTAACAATGTGTGCAATTGCAGGTTTTTCATTACTTCTGCAGATAAAGCTCTTTTGTCTGGTTGAATAGGCAGCACTATTTTCTTACTCCACCAGCTACTATATTTCAGGGTGTATCTACCACAGCCACTTGCTGCCAACGCTGCTGTTCCTTTTCAGTACAAGCTGAGGACAAAGCTCAGTTTTTAATATTTCTCTTCCTGCTTCACCCTATGCCCCACCTCCATGTCTGTGGCTGTCAGCCAGGCTACTTTGGGACAATAGCAATAGCACTTAACCTTATATACTTTATAGACTTTACAGCCCGCTCTAAGCGGTTTATGGTTTACAGAGTCAGCATGTTGCCCCCAATAATCTGGGTCCTCATTTTACTGATTTTGGAAGGATGGAAGGCTGAGTCAGGCTTGAGCCAGTCAGGATTGAACTCCTGGCAGTGGAATGCAGAGTTAGCTTGCAATACTGCATTCTAACCACTGCACCACCACTGCTCTTTCCAGAAAAGCACTACATCTGTATTCAGGAACAAGGTGGTTGTCAGATACTTGGTTCAGATTACCATTGTCCCTGTGACATGTTAATTGTAAAAGGAATAGCTAAAATGGCTGTTCATCCACCCTTCTCTATTCCAATCTCACTATACATTAGGGAGAACAATTAGGCTTTTTTTCTCTCTCTCTAACAGAAACAAAATTTGGTGAATCTGTCAATAGACAATATAGGCCTTGGCAATTAGGACCAGGAAACCTCCTACCTCCCAGGACATTTCTGGGTGTACAAGTAATCTTTGATTAATAATGGCATTTGGGACCAGAATTTCCATCACTAAGACATGCAGTTGTAAAATGCAACATGACATGACAATATCACTTAATGAAGGAAATTTGGGAATTTCTGACTGCTGCCCTAAGTGATTGCCATAATGTTTGTTTATTTATTTATTTATTTATTTTATTCGTCAAACATGTACAAGATAGCAGGTATAGGTATAAACATAAACATAATCAAGGTGAATACAGATAGATGAGGACAATAGGACAGTAGGACAGGGACGGTAGGCACGCTGGTGTGCTTATGCACGCCCCTTACAGACCTCTTAGGAATGGGGTGAGGTCGACAGTAGACAGTCTAAGGTTAAAGTTTGTTGGGTTTGGGGAAGAAACCACAGAGTCAGGTAGTGAATTCCAGGCATTGATCACTCTGTTGCTGAAGTCGTATTTTCTGCAGTCGAGTTTGGAGCGGTTTACATTAAGTTTGTATCTATTGTGTGCTCGTGTATTGTTGTGGTTGAAGCTGAAGTAGTCATTGACAGGTAGGACATTGTGGCAGATAATTTTATGAACTACATTTAGATCGGTTCTAAGGCGACGTAGTTCTAAGTTGTCTAAGCCCAAAATTTCAAGTCTTGTGGAATAAGGTATTCTGTTGCAAGTGGAGGAGTGGAGGACTCTTCTCGTGAAATATTT
>QLTV01001835.1:714939-745372 GCA_003457575.1 Thermophis baileyi
CTAAACCACTCCAAACTCAATTGCAGAAAATATGACTTTAGCAACAGAGTGGTCAATGCCTGGCATACACTACCTGCCTCTGTTGTTACATCCTCAAACCCCCATAACTTTAACCTTAAACTGTCTACCGTGGACCTCACCCCATTCCTAAGAGGTCTGTAAGGGGGCGTGCATAAGCGCACAAGCATGCCTACCGTCCCTATCCTATTGTTCTCTTTGTTCGTACTCATTTCTTATGCTTATACTTATACCTATTTATACTTATATGTTTATATGTTATGTTTATACTTGTTTTCTCATAAATGCTTGACAAAATAAATAAATAAAAATAAATAAATAAATTGTAGGAATGACTTCATTGAAAATAATTTAACATACAGTAAAACCTTTCCTGGATTGGCACTTGTGGGCCCTCTCAGGTTTAACATCTGTGCTTGCTTCCCTTCTGCACACTCTCCTGGTTTTTGGCAAGTACAAACTGTAGTTTTGTGTTAGCAAAGACTTGTGCTATTTTCTGCCAGACAAAAGAACAAATATCTGCCATATCTTCTTCACTAAAGGTGCACCTTTTGTTTCAAGAATGGATAGATGGTGTTTTTTCCAGCCATGTAGTGATGTGTTAATCTTTAACATTTTGCAGCTTCTAAAGCTGAGGGAAGGAGAGGATAGTAATGTGATTACATCATAGGGGGATTAGGGCTAAAAAAAATTAAGCACTTCTTTGTTGTCAGGAATTGTCAGGCGGGAACAACGAGACCTACACGTGCAGAGTTCAAGCTAACTACCTTATAATGTTCTGTCTATAATACAGGAATCTCCTCAGTCTGGCAGCTTATTCTTGGGACTAAATAGATAAGGCTCCAAACAACTTGAGGGGAGGGTGTCTCAGAGTCACAGCATGGAAAATTAATTATTTTACTTGCATACTTTGTCATGTGGGGACCCCATAAATGAGATTAGGGGCCCATACTCTGACTGTGATATGGAATGGATGCTTTCTGGCAGATCAGATGCGGAAGCTAGTAGGGAAATGGGGATTAATTAGAGGTCAAACTTGACAAAGTAGAATAAATTAAAACTACCAATTAAATTTTTTTTTAAAATACTTTTTATTAGAATTTTTCAACCTGAAAAGAACAAAATAAAGTAAGAAAAAGAGAATCAAGAAAAAATAATTAAAAAAAGAAAAGAAAATATGCAATTATGCCAGCTTCTGGTGTTTTCTTCTGATTTCTGGCAAAAAACATCATTTTGTAAAATAGATTCACTTAACAACCATGGTATTCCCTTAATAACCAAGGTGTTTATTTAATGACATAGTGTTCAGCTAATAACTGTCACAAAAATGCTGAAAAATCAGAACCAGTGTTGTGATGCTTTGATTTATAACCTCAATGACTTACAATCATAATTCTGGACTCAATTATGGTTGTAAGTTGAGGAGTTCCTGTGGTGTAATCATCATCATCATCATCATCATCATCACCATCATCATCACCACCACCACCAATCATCATCATCAAATCCCCTCAAATTGTAAATAAGTGGCATCTACCCCTAACTGCAGAAAAGTTGTCCTTTCTTCCTTTATTGTTTGGTGTTTGTTATCTCTTGGCCTTTATTCCTTATTCTGATAATTTACAATCCAGAAAACCCTATAATTGTGAGGCCATCTTCCATTTTCTACAACTTTATATTTTTTCTCTCTCTTACACACATTTGTGTTTTGCCAGTGTGTGGACAGGTGGTAAATCAGAACCGCATTGTGGGGGGAGAAGATTCCTCTCTGAATGCGTGGCCATGGCAAGCCAGCCTCCAATACCAAGGGAAGCATGTCTGTGGAGCGACCCTCATCAGCTCTGAATGGTTACTGACAGCAGCCCATTGCTTCCCTGAGTAAGTGTGAGAAGGACCAGTTGTGGAATTGCACAGACTTCAGCTCTAGCTGCCTAAGCAGCCATTTACTGGAGGCATATAAAAGCAGCATATGGTTGTATGTTAAAACAAGCTTTTAAAAAAAGCTGTTGGTTCTGTGAGGTCTGTTCATTATGTATGCCATCCTGCTCCAGCCTGAGTCCTCCAGAAGTGTTGGATCCAATTCCTGGGAGACCTGAAAATTGTAGGCCAACATATCTAAAAGGGAGCCTGATTAGGAAAGTCTGAGGTACAGCAAAACAAGCAAACAACCTAGCTCGGAGCACCAAGGATTTCACAATTCAACCCTGAGCTACATATATTCTCTTTTATTGGAACAATGACTGGGAACTCCTGGATAACCAAGAGGGATGGGAAATGGGTGGAATGGCTGGATTTCTCAAGTGGAAACTCTCCACCCTCAAATGTTGAACCAGGTAACTGAAATGGATAATTGAAGACAAGTGCTGCAGAATTCTCCTGAAGGGTCTAATTCTTAATTGTGGTTCCAAACAGGAATGCAGTACTCTCTAATTACCAAGCCAACTTGGGAAACTACCAGCTCTTGAATCCAGACCCAAATGCTGTGTGGCGGAGACTGTCTCAAGTGGCTGTGCACGAGAACTATGCCGGAGATGGATCCAGTGGGGACATAGCTCTGGCTCAGTTAGAGCAACCTGTCCGTTTCACCCAAGGCATCCTTCCAGCCTGCCTCCCAGATGCCAAAATCCAGTTTCCAAAAGGCACCCTTTGCTGGGTGACAGGGTGGGGATCACCTGCATACGGAGGTGAGGAAAGTTGTAGGATGAAGACCTGAAGAAGAGAGAGTGGTTCTTCTTTAGCACAGAAAGCTCTTAGACTCTAATGAGATGAACCAAGAAAGGAAATGTGAACAAAATGGTTACATTGCATGGTATTTAAGAAACTAGCTAAGAGCCTTTCTAAAATTTGATGTTGTTTGTGTTTCCTTTGTACCAAGACCACTCAGCATTTCAAAGTACAATTCAGAAATATTGGTAGTTAAATAAGATCATAAGCAGCATGTGGTTAAGAGGAAGGTTTTTGGTTTAGAAGAATTTAATAGGATTTCAATATTTAGAAAGTGAAATCAACACAAACCTTATGTAGATATGCTTTTTTAAAACAACAACAACAATAATCCCATTACCACACAAACATAATATCACTGGAATTTGGCAAATACACAGATATTGGCATTGATCATATTTAATGTGAAGGCTTCCTTAAATTGAACTCAGTTCCTAGGCACTACTTAATAGGCTAATAGGAATATTGATATTTTAGATAATTTAATTGCCAATCCAGTTTTTAAACCACTGTGTTGTTGCAAGAGGAATTCAGATTTTCTAAAATTTCAGAATGGCAACATAGTCAACAGATCTTTTCATTTCAAATTTTGGACTAAATGTATTAGTAGCATCTAAAATTCTTGAATTTGTATTGCCAGTGAAATGTATTTGGGGTAATATTAAATTTACATTTTGTATGGGCTGTTAAAGATACTGTACTGTTAAGAGGGATATTAGTTATTTGCAAGAAATTTGGAAAAGAGTTGGGATATCCCATTTTGCAATCAGTGCTTAAGGAACTTAATGAATATTAAATATGTTTCTCATGACCTTAAGATGAAATTAATTCAACATTGTTCTTTATAATTATTGGCTGCTTCCAACAATATTTAAATAGAGTTAATTGTCAAATTCATTACCGTAGGCTGGATACCTCAAATGACAGCGAAAAAGCTAAATTTACATTTTTAGTGGGCAGTTAGAGTACTGCACTGTTAAGAGGGATATTAGTTATTTGCAAGAAATTTGGAATGATTCTATATTGGCCTAATATTCATGATTTTATTAATAGATTTTGAAAAAGTATTATGTACTATGATTCACATATTTGGAATGAGCCACGGTGGCGCAGTGGTTAGAGTGCAGTACTGCAGGCTACTTCTGCTGATCACCAGCTGCCAGCAGTTTGGCAGATCGAATCTCACCAGGCTCAAGGTTGACTCAGCCTTCCATCCTTCCGAGGTCGGTAAAATGAGGACCCAGATTGTTGGGGGCAATTTGCTGACTCTGTAAACCGCTTAGAGAGGGCTGTAAAGCACTATGAAGCGGTATATAAGTCTAAGTGCTATTGCTATATAAGTCTAAGTGCTAATTTATCGCTGTATGGAGAGCTATGGATTAAAAAAAGCCTGGGGTAACAGACTGTTACCCTGGATTTACATTCTTGGATTGGTGATATGTGGTTATTATCCTGCTTATGAACTAGTTCTTTATTGATGTAATGGAAAAACTCACCAGTATTTCAACATTAAGATATCACATTTAAAAATGGAACTTTTTAGATACGTTATGATATATTGCATATTTTTGCTCTTAATTTTGTTTTCTCATTTCTGCTTGTTTTGATTAGGGTATCTCCCCCCCCTCTATATTAAGCAATGAACTGAAATAAAAAACAGATGGACATGTCCATGTCCCTTTCATAACAGCAATAGAAGTTTCTTAGTCTAATCCAGCATTTCTCAACCTTGTCAACTTTAAGGTGGTAGATTTCAATTCTCAGAATCCCCTAGCCAGAATGCAGCTACATTACATTAAATTGAATATTTTTTTTTGTTTTTGTGGCCCTGTGCCTGGGTAGTGCCCTTGATGTTCAAAGACCAAGTGGGATCCTGTGCTCCTTCCATATGAAAAAAGTGAAATTATGGCAAGAATTTAAAACAATTGCTGCAGGATGGCAAATGACATGAGTAACATTGTATCAACGTGGTAGAATATGTCATGATGTCATCTACGTAAATAAAAGGGGTAGAACTTTCATCATGATGAGCAACATGGCTTTTGTCATTTTGATGAAGGTGGTGGATCTTGTAGATGCTTTTGCTCTGAAAGGTGCCAGTTTGGTGAAGTGGTGGTCAGGACCTGGTTTGGGGACAGTAAAAAGAAGTGTGGCCATTCTTTGAAATGAAAAGAACATCCTTTCTTGGCAGTATATCACTTATTGTAAACTGCTTAATTTCTCATACTTATTTTCAATTACTTGCTGTTCTATAAGAGCTGTAGTGGCGCAGTGGTTAGAATGCAGTATTGCAGGCTAATTCTGCTGACTGCCAGCAGTTCGATTCTCACTGGCTCAAAGTTGACTCAGCCTTCCATCCTTCCGAGGTCAGTAAAATGAGGACCCAGATTGTTGGGGGCAATATGCTGACCCTGTAAACCACTTAGAGGGGGCCATAAAGCACTGTGAAGTGTATATAAGTCTAAGTGCTACTGCTATTGTTATCCTATGGGAAACATGCCTTTCACTAAGAAACTCGCTCAGCTATATTGTAGCCTATGCCCACACAGAGCCATTGCCACCAACCTTCCAAATGGAATGGATATTTATTTCATTTTTATTTGTATGTAAACCTCTTTGTGAAGCTGGTTATACTGAAAGCAGGCTATATTTAATTGTAATAATAACCGTCAGAGCAATCAATGAAGGAAAAGGGACATTGTGCATTCTAGTCCTGCCTTAGGCACAAAGCCAGCTGGGTGATCTTGCGCCAGTCACAGCCCTAGGAGGGAGGCAATGGTAAATCATTTCAGGCAAATCTTGGCAAGAAAACTGCAGGGATTTGTCCAGGCTGTCTCTGAGAATTGGATGTGACTGAGCAGAGGAAAATAATTGTAATAATCTTAACAATAATGTATTTTTTTTCTTCAAGCCAATCTGGGAGGTCCTAAAACATTGCAGCAGGTCCAGTTGCCATTGATAGACACCATGACCTGTGATGCCCTCTTTCACATTGGTACGAATATCAATCCTGCCACCAGAGAGATCCAGGATGACATGTTCTGTGCTGGCTATGCAGAGGGAAAAAAGGATGCTTGTTTGGTAAGAGAGGATGTTGATGGACATAGTATGGAATGGCAGTTTCAAAGAACACTCAAGAATGGAAAGATCCTAAGAGTGAACTAAAGTGCCTAACCAAGTTGTCCTATTTGTCATGATATAAAATCCTTTTCGAGCAGAGAGGGATGCACCTACCTTTGAGGTGATTGAAGGTCTTGGCTTTTTCTTTCTTTTCTCATAGCACTATGGCATTCTCAACAGAGATTGCTGCTTCTTTCCTGCACTTCTTGGAACGGCCGTGTGGCTCTGTGATGTTATGAGACACATGACTATTCCAGGAAGTATCAGAACTGGCATTTTAGCAAATGTATTTAAGAGTAGAACAAGAATGTTCTGATTGCGTTCTCTAATAGGAATTTTAGTTCAGCCTATTTTAGATCTTTTCCCTTGATTGCTGATAGGTGTATCATTGTGGGTTTTCCAGAGCTGAGGAGAGGGCAGTCTTCAAATCCTTGTAGGCAGTATTGCAAAGGTTCCTTAATATTCTCTTTATGAGTTTGTTTTGGCAGAGAATCCACCAGAAAGATGGTGGATTGTGTTGGTAAAATTGTAGTATTATAATGTTTTCATGCTGGTCCAGGCTATGCATAAAAGGGAACAAATAATCTGTTATGGACAGAGGGATAACATAGACTCTTATTGCTTACTTTTCTCAACCAGGGTGACTCCGGAGGTCCATTAGTCTGCCAAGCGGATGGTGTCTGGTTTGTTGCAGGCATTGTGAGCTGGGGTGATCTATGTGGCCTCTCCAACCGCCCAGGAGTTTACACCCGTGTTAATTTTTATCAAGACTGGATTCAGAGTCACTTCTCTGGGGTGCAATTTGGTCTTGTGAATGTCACTTATTACCGAGTTGCTTCATCTCAACCTGCCTCAAGCCAAGTCCTCAAAAATTTCAGTTTCGTTCTCCAGCTTCTGATCTCCTGCTTTATCATCATTTTCTGAGACAGATTGGGAATAAGACATTCTGTGCTTTTATTTACCAAGTTGATTTTTTATGGAAAAATAAATCTTAACCAAAGTCTCCTTGGAACAGCAGCATGTTCCACTAAAAAAGACATTTATGGAAGTTTAAACCAGCTTCTATCCTTGATGTGGCATTAGAAGTCCATTTCTCCCAAATGAATGGATTGTGAAATGTGAAGTTTATTTTATTTTTATCTTCCATCAAGTTCAACAATAGAATATTATGGATTTTTAGGGCATTAGAGATGTGGAGAAATATTTTACTGGTGAGAGAGTCAGATTTCTTCATTTTGTTCTGTTCATCTATCTCTCTGAAGGAGAACAAGAGCTCTCATGTTTGTTTCTCAAAGGTGCTATTCATGTCACTTCACACACACACACACACACACACACACACACACACACACACACACACACACACACAGAGAGAGAAGCGGTAGAAAGAGAAAGAGAAGAGAGAGAGAGAGAGAGACAGAGAGAGAGAGAGAGAGAGAGAGAGAGAGAGACTTACAACCTCACATACCAAAGGGCTACTTTTTATCAAGAGCTTCTTTCCAAAGATAAGAGGAAAAGGAAATATGGAAGAGCCACCCTATTCAAGTCATATTGAACTTTCATAAAGGCTTCTGGATAGCATTTGGCTAGCACTGCTCTAACCCAACAGTTCCTGTTCTGAATTTGAAATGGTGAGGGAAGTGATGTAGTAAAACAGCTAAATGAAACCTTGTTCCATTAGCAGACAAGAGCTCATCGTCTGAGGAATCTCATTTTGCCACAGTGTCTACCTCGGACTTAGCCTTAGACTTGATCTACCCATACAGTTGAATGAAATTGTATGATCTTGAAGTTGTAGAATGGTAGGTAGATCATACCACTTGAAAATGCAGACAGGGAAATGCTTTTGGTTATCTTCCCACATTTCTCCCCTAAATTATACATTAAGAAGAAGGGGAAAAAAAATGAAATAGATCCATAGTGGCTTTTAGTTGACAACATATTGAAATCTCTCTGGGAGGATTAGAAATATTGGAAAATATGTGGTGTGTATCAATTGGAAAGAAGGCTGGGCCAAGAATACTTTTTAAAATCTATGCCTGGGATTGGAAGAGACTTTCCCTCATCTCCTCTTTATATAGCATCCTTGTTAGGAATAATTTAAATAATAACTGGAGAAAATACTACAAAGAACCACAGAACCAAATCTTATTGGACTTTTGATCAACAAATCCGGCTAAGTATTTCAGGTATGTTTTCTTATCACTAGGTTGGGTTTTATGGGAAAGAAAATATGCTTTTGATGAGAAAATATGCTTTTAAGGACAAAGTGCAGATGAACAGAGATTTTGCCAGGTTCCTGGTACATTCATGGTATAGTAATGTTTTCAATTTCTTTGTGAAGAAAATAAATAATTTGTAATTAGGTATGAGCAATTTTCTTGGCAGAGTTATGGAAATGGTTAGCTATTTCCTTCTGGATTTTTTTTTCAACTTCCCACGTTACCCAACAAACTTGGGACTTCCTGATAGCCCTAATTCCAAGTAATATCCTGGTTGTCTTTTCAGATCAACAACGTATTTTCCTCAAAAAAGCTAGAGGTGGGAAGGCTTCCAAAGCAGGTTTTTGAGTGAACAAGACATGCTAAATCCCAAAATCTGATAAACGAATGAAAGTGTGCTGAGATTTTATTCCCCCCATCATGTGCAGGTTTTTAAACCAAGGTTTAAGTTTACAACTGTAAACTGCATGTCATTTGGACTGTAAGTAGATTCAAGCCGAACAATGTAACTAAATGTATTTATAGGATACAAACTTTAGCATTTGCAAATCTAGAATGTGATTTGGGGATGAAATGATAGCATTAAGCCTCAGTTTTTGGCTAAAGGGACATTTGTTCACTAGATGTTTGGGTTTAGTGCAGTGATGGTGAACCTTTTTGGCACAGAGTGCCCAAACCAGAATGCGCGTGAATGTGTATGCATGTGTGTGCGCACGCCGGAGCGCCAAAAACCCGAAGACCAGCTGGCCTGTGTGCGCATGCCTGTTTTTTGGCTGGTTTTCAGGCCATTTTTGGGCTGTTTTTCAGGCCGTTTTCTGGGCTGGTTTTCAAGCTGTTTTTTGGGCCAAAACGGCCCACAAATGGCCTGAAAACAGCCCGAAAAATGGCCTGAAAACGGCCCGAAAAACGGCCTTTTTTTGGCCGTTTTGTGGCCCATTTTCTGGCATTCCAGCACCCGCAAAGACCAGTACATGCGGACCGGAAGCCAGAAGAGCAGCTGGCAACAGCACGCGTGCTCACAGAGAGGGCTCTGCGTGCCACCTCTGCCACATGTGCCATAGGTTCGTCATCATGGGTTTAGTGTGTCATGCAGACACACCCTATGAAAGAAGAGGGTTAAAACTGAAAGCATTGTTTTGTTTTGTGGGAAGTGTACCCCAGGAGGAGGACAGTGCCAGAAACCTCATATCACCAGAAACCTTAGAAAACAGTGCAAAGAGACTCAAGCCAGCCCTTCCCCCTTTAAGAAAACCAAGAAGCACCAGCTGAAATGGAAAATCAGAAAGGCTGTTACAAAAGGAATACTTAAGTAGAGCCATTAAGATAAGGGGAATCAGGCTAAAAATAACTCACCTGGAACTTCCCTTTTCCTCTTTCCTGGCAGAATTAACCCCCAGGATAGGAAAGATAAGGAACAGGATTAACCCATTAAGGCAGGAAGACAGGATCCAGGGCAATCACTTTAACTAGAGGCACACAAATAAACCCATCAAGCTGCTGGAGCTTCAAAGGGGAATTAAGCATAAAAGGCTCAGAGTCACACTTCCAGCTTGCAACCCAGGAATGCTTGAGCTGAGTCACTTCTGCTTCTTGCCTTCCTTCATTAAAAGAATCCCTTTTCTGGCAGCTGCTTCCATGTCTATGTCTTCTCAGCATCGGTGACTGCTTCCCAGCTGGGAACGAACCAGGGAAATTTCTTCCAACAATTTGGCAACCACAAAGGGACTCCCAGCCAACCCAGCCACCAGACAGGGCCTGGAGGACTAACCCAGCCGGCACAGACCATTTGTCTGAGGGTAGAAGCCCATGGACCCTGCCTAGAGCTAATGGGTAATAAAGGGAGATTCTGAGTCTTCTGCTCAACAGCTGTCAGAAAGAGGGTAAGTACCGTCTCTTTAAATTTAGTAACCTAGAGAATGAAAGAGTATGTGAGTGTGTGCATGCATGGGGCTTCCTCCTCTGGGAACAGCTGGATCCCACTCCCTTTGTGTTCTCTCTAGCCGCCCCCTGGCCTGCTGCTAGTTTGTCAAAGCTGTGACCGGCAGGACCCAGGAAAGCAAGGGGGAAGAACTGAAGCATGGGACCTTCTGCAAAAAAGAGAAAGGAAGCCGAGTGGGTAATGGAAGAATGGTGTGAAAGAGAAAGGAACCCCTGGTTAAACTGCGATTAGATAGAGCCCATTTCAGGAAGTGCCCTTACTCTGCAAAAGGGGAAAGCAGAGTCTTCCGGACCGAAGAGTTGGGAAACTGGTAGGCCGAGAGAGAAGGTGCCCTTACTTTGCCAGGAAGGCAAAGTCCTCCCTAGACTGGAGCTGTCTGAAAACTGGTAGGCCGAGGCAGCAGCAGCTGTGGCAGGTAGAGCCCAGCTAAGTCAAAGTGAACCCCACATCTGAAGGGAACATGGGAAACTGTAGCTCGAGGGACAAACCTGGATCCCCATTAGGTAATTTGCTCATGACATGGTATGAGAGGCTAGTGCCTGTCCTTGCCAGTATGAAAAAGAGTAGAACAAAGGTAATTGGCAAGGAATGGGCTCAGATTAAGGACAGGACAGGGAGGCAAATTTGACGAGAAGACAGTACTTTTGATTTTAAAACACTGAAAGAAATCAGGTCATATATAGGAACGTTGGTTTTTTTGTTTGTTTGTTTGTTTGTTTGTTTGTTTCTGTCTTCCTCTCTGTCTTCCATGCAACCACGTGATCTGTTTGTTAAGATTTCTGCCTTCCCTTGTCTGAAGTTAACTGAGATTTATGGTGGGAATGGCCAGCGTGTAAACCTGAGAGTTCTGTTTTCCTTTTTTGTTTTGTGTCTCTTGTCTTTGTGTGTATATGTGTGTCTAAGTCTTATAATTGCAACTGTTAAATGTATCTGATCCATAGAGACAAGAATTTTAAATTGTTAGGAAAAAGAGTTAAAGCAATTTTTATTTTTAAAATTGAACTGGATGAAGAAAACTTAATTCACTTTTCCTTCCCTCTCTGTATTTTTAAGAACAGCCTAAGGTTATGAGGGAATGTTTTTAAGTTAATTACAGAAAAAAAATCATTCTTATGTTTACTGTGTTTAAATGGTTTCATATGTCCATCTTTTTTCTGAAGCATGTGAATCCAGTTTTTTTCTCTCATCTGTGATGTCTCCATTTTGTTATAACTGGTCTATTTGTTTAATAACTGCAGTACTGATTTTTTTCTTCCTCAAACCCTGCCTGCAAGCTATCTACCCACCCACCTCCACTCTATCTCTCCATCTCTTATTCCCCTACAATGCCTTTCCTCACCCACAAAGGGGGGAGGGGACCCTGTTCTAATGTCTTTCAGCCCTGCACAGATGACTCTGCAACCTGTGGAGGTTGCAGAGCACATGGATCCAGATGCTGCCTCCAGAGGAAACCTTCCATTCATTGAGCCAGGAATTGGGTTTGGATCCAGCCCTTCACCTGAAAGCCATCACAGCAACCAGACCTTCCCAAGGAGCAGACCTTCCCAAGCTTGACTGACCAGCCTTACCACCAAGCATGCCACCTGGCAGACATGAAAGAAAGGACCCTGAGATGGACAAGTAAAGACCAAAAGACTCTTTTCAATCCCCAGATGACAGCTGAAAAGACTATGGGGGAGGGAGGAAATTTATTGTAAGGTTTTGTTTCTTTGCTTCATTCACAATTGTAACTGATCAGTTAAATGGACTCTGGGGAATTGTATTTGGGAGTGGTTGCCACAGCAAGTTCTGAACACCTTAGATTTCTGTCTGGTGGGAGGGAAATTTGTCCAGCATATCTGTATTGCCTGTATTTTAGAAGTAGCTGCATACACACACGCACACACACAGAGACACCCCATTGAGAATTAGACTGAAACTATCCCCTTCACCTACCTCCACACAAAGCTTTTTGCTCTGTGGCACTAAGGCCCAAGCAGTCATACCTCACAATTCCATGGGGGAGGAGCATCCCCCTCAGGAAATTCCCTCACTTGAAGAGATAGCAGAAAAGAGATCTCCAAAATCCAAGCCCTGATTGTGACTCACAAATGATGCTGCCCAGTTGCCCAGTAAAGCAGGATATGTTGCACTGGTGGTCTCATGAGTAGGAGTCCCAGGGCTCATTGTGTGTAATTTTAAAAATACTAAATAGCCTGGATTGCACACTGGCTAACCTCAATTTGGACTCACAAATCCTGGATGCACTAAAGTAAGAGCTAAGCAGGTTCAAGAACCAACCCTTGAAAATGGGCAGCCTGTAGCTATTTACTAAGGCAAAAGCATGGCTGCAAAGAATTTTGGGGCTTGTGCTTGCTTCAAACCTGTGGAAGCTCACAGAAAGTGACATCAAACATCTGCAAATAATTGGCACAGGAAAACTGTAAATTTCTTTCCAGAACTTCTCCCCTGGTTGCTAGACCTTCATGGTTGAAAGCTCTCCTTTTGGGAGCCAAGGGATACTTCTCTGCTGCCTCTGTCATTGTAACCCCCCTATGCATGAGCTGCCTTAAAACCTGCAGTCCTGCCCCTCCAAAACACAATGAAAAAGGAAACCAGCTTGCTTTAACGATGGTTCAAATTGATCATGAATATCAAGTGTACTTGGACACTACCCTGGATTGTGAAATAATTGGCAAAAATTATTTGCCCTAGCACAAACTGGGGGATTGTGGGAAGTGTACCCCAGGAGGACAGTGCCAGAAATTTCATAGCACCAGAAACCTCAGAAAACAGTGCAAAGAGACTCAAGCCAGCCCTTCCCCCTTTAAGAAAACCAAGAAGCACCAGCTGAAATGGAAAACTCAGAAAGGCTGTTACAAAAGGAATACTTAAGTAGAGCCATTAAGATAAGGGGAATCAGGCTAAAAATAACTCACCTGGAACTCCCCTTTTCCTCTTTCCTGGCAGAATTAACCCCCAGGATAGGAAAGACAAAGTCCCAGGAACAGGATTAACCCATTAAGGCAGGAAGACAGGATTCAGGGCAATCACTTTAACTAGAGGCACACAAATAAACCCATCAAGCTGCAGGAGCTTCAAAGGGGAATTAAGCATAAAAGGCTCACACTTCCAAGTTGACTTGCAACCCAGGAATGCTTGAGCTGAGTCACTTCTGCTTCTTGCCTTCATTAAAAGAATCCCTTTTCTGGCAGCTGCTTCCATGTCTATTTCTTTTCAGCATCCGTGACTGCTTCCCAGATGGGAACGAACCAGGGAAATTTCTTCCAACAGTTTCTAAAAATGCCTGGAATGATAATAAAATCAATTCAATATCTATATAAGGCTGGATGGGTAGTTCGCAGTACACATAGTGAATGTAGATCAGTTCCTTTGCTTGGTATCAGAACCCTGAAGGTGGCAATGCTAACATTTATGAAAGAACACTAAATTTTGACAGTAGAACTTAATCCCTCCACCCCAGCAGGGAAATACTAATCTTCTGAATGATATTTTACAAATGTTCCTTGAATCCCAAAATTATTTTATTAAAACTAATTAAAAAAAACACCATCCAAGAGAAGAGTATATATGTATCTCAAAGTTGAACTGTAGAGACTTGGTGCTGTCTGTGTTTGGGTGTTTACAGGGCAGGGCAGGACAAAAAACAATGGATGGAAACTGATCAAGGATAGAAGCAACCTAGAACTAAGAAATTTCCTGACATTAGAATAATTAATCAGTGGACCAACTTGCCTCCAGAAGTTGTGAATTTTCCAACACTACAAGTTTTTAAGAAGAGATTGGACAACCATTTGTCTGTAATGGTATTGGGTTTCCTGCCTGAGCAGTGAGTTGGACTAGAAGACCTCCAAGATCCCTTCCAACCAGGGATGGGTTCCAGATTCTTCTACTGCTGGTTCGCTCAGGCAATACTAAAAAAAAAGGCTTCTGTGCATGCACAGAAGCAAAAAACAAAATTGCGGCGCCTATGGCGCCGCCAAGAGAACCGGCTTGGGGGCGTGGCAGGCCTGGGTTGCTGCCTGTTCCAGCGACCCATGCCGCCAAGTTACTAATGGCTCTATAGAACCGGTCCGAACCAGTAGGAACTCACCTCTGCTTCCAACTCTGTTATTCTGTTTGCTTGTAGATGTTTTGTTACTAGACCAGGTAACATCTTTCATGCTCAGTGCACTGAAAATGCTACCTAATCTGGTAATGAAACATCTGAAAGAAAATGACCAAGCTCAGACTCCACAAAAAGGAGGACCAAAAATTCCAGCCTTGTTCCATATAATGATACCATCATTATCCTCTTTCCACTGCTCAGAGACTGAAAGAAATAAGACTGGGTGAAATGATTGCCTGTCCTTAAGAGAAAAGATTAGTGATTTAAATTCTGTGTCATTTTCCAAGGACTGCAAATTATGGCAGAGTGGTTGATACTATTCATAAGTCAGTCTAGAGTAGTCAGCAGTTTCAGATGAGTGGTTTTGCATTGAAAAATGGCAGAAGAGTCATGAACAGCCATTGAGTTTCATCCTGTTAGACCAGTTTCAACTTTACACCCAGAAGCTGCCATCACACCCAAATCTGAAGATTAATGACTCCTATTGTAAGACTGTAAAGGGCACTAGTTGGATTGAATGAAAGAGAGATAGAGTGAGGAAGTGAGAACGGGTGAGTATTAAAGCTATGTGGATGGTTGATGAGCTTAACTTTCTGTATATTTAAACACAGAATAACAAACACAATATTTTCCAGGAGATTGTCACAAGCCTGTTTTCAACTCTCACCATTTGAAATTATTAGGCAATAACAGCTAGCAGAGTGGCATTATTCCCATTCCAACATCTTTGGGTCACCCCAAAGGAGAGTTGTCTCAAATCAGAGAGAAGTCGTGTTCTATCTGGGTGTCCAAGTTCAAGGAGGTTTTTGGGAAGGAAGTAGGATGGTACAAAGGTAGGTAGTTAAGAAGAAAAGGAAGGAAGGAAGGAAGGAAGGAAGGAAGGAAGGAAGGAAGAAAGAAAGAAAGAAAGAAAGAAAGGCATGGGGAGAACATGGCTGAGAAACAATATATGTCTTAGAAAAACCCATCTACCTTCTATACTGCAAACAATAAATAAGTCTCAAAAATGTAGCACCAGTGCATTCAGTAAACCTTCAAATCATTTCATGAAATAACTTTTCTAAGAGTGCTTGTGCCAGCAGCAATTTTGTTTTAAAAGAAGCAATCTCTCCCTCTCCATTTTCAAAGGTAGAGAATATTTAAAGCAGGACTAGGCAAACTGTCATTTAAGCAAAGTGTGAATTGTAATGCCCAATAACCGTAGCTTGGAGGCTCAAGATAAGGGATGGAGTAGCTGTGCCTTGTTATTTTCTCAGGATTTTTTTTTTTTTTGGCCAGCCACCCAAACTCCATCAATTTATTTTGTTCTACAGTATAATAAGCAAGAATAAGATGTGATACTGGCTATCAACTTGGTTGCTTCAAAAAGGAGTTGGATAAATTCATGAGTGTCTTGGGGATCAGTGGCTTTTAGCCTTGATGGCAGTGGGACTGCTTTGAAGATTATCTGTGGGAAACGACTGAGCTTCCTTGTGCAATTGGAAGGCTAATGTGAGAACAGACTGCTGGATTGGATGGACCAGGAATTCTATCCAGCAAAACACTGCTTCTGTTCTGATGTTCTATGCACTTAACTTCTTGCTTTTCCCTCTAATTTAATACACAAGAAACACAGCTCCAAGAAAATTTGGAATTCAGTGATTTTACTAGCATTTTTTAATGGAAACATCCTAAGGATTCGGGGAAGTGCAAAAATGAGGTAGGTGGACAGACATAATGAATGGCCATACCTGGCATAAAATGTTGGAATAAAAATTTCCTGAGCACATTTACATCAATCCTTTCACACATTAAGTTCTGCTTCTGTTTCACTATGAACATTCTTGATTCCAGCAATATAATTTTAAAAAATAAAATAAAAAGAAAAACAACCAGTGTGCTACCTACCGGTACTAGTAGATGTTGATCAATCTTTTGCCTAGTATGGTTTTAAGTCACTAACAATATTGGGAAATTTCTGAATGGAATTTTCTGTTGAATTTCTCCTATTCTCAAAGGTGCCTTGGAATTTATCCTTTTCTTCTGCATTGAGTTTCTGATCTAAATTTCTTCCCCAAGATGTTAGGTGACCCTCACAGGAAAACAAAGTTACTGCAGCATCTTTGGCAATAAGATAGCTTATTTCACTGTCATAACTGCCAAGCAAAACCATCTCTACCAGTAGGAGAAATGAAGTATCTCCTGTTGAATGCTCTTTGGGGTAGAGTGCATTGCAGTAGTCTAAACAAAAGGTTACAAGGACATGAGTCACTGTGAGCAAGGCCTCCTGGTCCAGGAAGGGGCACAAGTTGCACACCACCTGTAAGTGTGCAAAGGCTCCCCTAACCTCCTCCTATCCAGTGCTATCACTAGCACTGATGATGTTACCTAGTCTGGGTAATGAAACATCTCCAAAAAAACAACCAAGCTCAGAGAGCATCAAGGACCCCTCATTTCAATCCTGATCTACAAATATTCACCTTTATTACTTCCTGTTACATGTGCTGCTGCATAGGCAGTTGTTATGGACCTCTCACAAGAAGGTCCACAATAAGTGTGATGCTCATAGTTTGCCTGGCCATCTAGCCTGTTGGAGAGTGACTAGGTAGAACTGTTACATGAGGAAAAAGATGTGCAAAAGAGAACAGTGGAGGAAAAGATAATTGCTTTTCTTGCTTCAGTTATCAGATCCTCGTGAGTTGCAATATATATGCATCTGTTTTCAAGTGTGATACCCCACTGATTAGTCTGGCTAGTATTTATATTTATTTATTATTTATTTATTTATTTAAATCGCCCATCTCAGTCAATGACTTTGGGTGATTTACAATTAAAAAAATACTACAATTAAAACAATAAAAACATTCTAAAACAATAACAACAATAAAAAACACACCCCAAATAAATACTGTATGTGCAGCAGCCAAGATACTTGGTCAGTTAACAATTAAGCCAGGAAACAGGGTCCTTAACACATTCAGTGCCCCAGGCTTGGGAATACAACCAGGTTTTTAAAGCCTAACAAAAGACTAACAGGGTTGGGGGCATTCTAATTTCCAAGGGAAGGGGCTACTGCAGAAAAGGCCTATCTTCTAATCCCTGCCAGCTGACATTTTCTGGCTGACAGTATCTGCAGCATGCCCAATCTACTAGATCGAATTGGATAGGTAGAGACCCTTGGAAAAAGGCAGTCCCTCTGATAACCTGGTCATATAAGGCTTTAAAGGTGACAACTAGCACCTTCAATGGCACCCAGAAAAATACTGCTAACCAATGCAGCTCACCCAGTAGTGATGTTATGTATGCCGTATACCTGGTACCATTTAGTACCTGCACAAACATATTCTGCATCAGTTGAAGTTTCTGAATGCTCTTTGGGAGAACCCCATGTAGAGTGAATTGCAGTAGTGTAAACAAAAGATTACAAGGACATGAGTAATTGTGAGCAGGGCCTCCTGATCTAGGAATGGTTGCAACTGGTGCACAACCTGAAGGTGTGCAAAAGCTCTTCTATTCATGGCTACCACCTGCTCTTTGAACAGGAGCCATCAGTTTAGGAGGAGCCCCAGGTTGCAACCCCATCCAGAACTAAAGATGGAAGAACTTTTTCTCCAGAGGGTTGTACCCACAGCCCACTTGCTAAGGTTGAGTCACAATCTGTTTTACCTCATCCATTTCCCAAAAACTTCCAGACACTGAGATAGGATGTCCATGCATCACTCAAAGGGCTTGAGGTAGAAATATAAAGCTGGATGTCTTCTGCATAATGATGATATCTCAACCCCCCCCCCAAACTGATGGACCACCACACCTAGTGGCCTCATGTAAATGTTAAACAGAAGGGGAGAAAGAACCAAACCCTGAAGCACCCTACAAAGTAGAGGCCATAGGCTGGATCTCATTCCCTGCAGCAATTACAGCAATCATGATAACAAAACCATTTATTAAGTTGCCTAAGTATGAAATACAGTTCTTGGATGGATATATACCAAACAAATGAGTCATAATATAACCAGGGGCTATTGCATGCCACACATGTTGCCATGTCTACTACTGAATCTGTTCCAGGAACTGGAAAGGTTGTGGGTTCCTCTGTTCCAATCCTCTACTTCAAATACTATTTCTGGAGTGGAGAATTCAATCCATGAAAAATGGAGGTGGTGATAACAAGGAGGGTATGGAAGTACTCCTGGAGACCCGTCAATTTCATGAGTATCACACCAAAGGTGGCATGCTGAAGTGAATTCTTCATCACAGTAAAGAAGGAAAAAAATTGAAATCCTTTGTTTCCCCATTGACAATTCTGACAATTTCGGTTTTCTTCCATAATGGAGTATAAAAAAATCAACACAAACAGCTTCCCAGGAGAAAGCACTGCCTTCCTTTCTTTAAAAAGTCTGCTGAGATAATAGCAGCAAAACAATAGTGGCAGCAAAGAGGGAGATGAAACTGAAACTGCCAGTAGAGGCACTGTCACTGATACTATTGTTGTTTACCCTTGACCAATGGGTGTTTCTGAGCTCTGGAATTTCACTGTGGATCCATTGCTGGTAGTACGACACTCTTGCATAAACTCCAGGACGATTCTTCTGGGCACATCCATCTCCCCAGCTCACTACTCCTGCAATAAACCAAAAATCTTCCATCCGGCAGGCCAGTGGACCACCTGAATCACCCTGTGCAGAAAGAGCAGCATTTAAGGAAAAACATTGGCAATGATGGAAGCAAATGCTTATTATAAATGCTGCATGTGTAACATAGGATGAAGAACATGGATGGGTATGTTACTGAAAAAAGATAAATGCTTTCTACTACTTTGAGAGTTGCACTGAAATAGGGTTACCTGAAGTTGAAGAAGTCTATTAATCTACAGGAGTTCAAATTTGGCCCTATTTCTATTTCCCAAAATGTAATAAATCAGAAATTCCATTTTAATAGCCCTAGTAGCTTCTGCAAAAGCATGATGCTAACTTCAAAAACATGCTACAGAAACATTGTAGCAAGGGTCCAATGGAGATTCTCAGTCATCCAGGTCATGCTTTTTCAAAAGGCAACTGGACTTTGTTTTTCTTTGAAGATGTTTCACTTCTCATCCAAGAAGCTTCTTCAGTTCTGACTGAATGGTTGAGGATGGAAGGATTTATATTTCTTGCAGCCATCTGGTCATTAGCACTCTTTATGAGAGTCTTGGAAGTTTATCTGTGTCCTCAGGGTAACCTTAATTGTGCAACCACACAATCCTTTCAGCAGTTCCAAGAATGTTCCACACCCATTTGCATTATTCAGCTGATCCTGAGGGCACAGATAAACCTCCGTGGCCTCAACGACTCTCAGAAATCTACTTACCTTCCCTGCTGGTTTGGAAGCACATGATTTTTCACCCTCTTGCGCATGCGCATGCGCATGCGCATGCGCATGCGCATGCGCAAAAGGTTAAAAAAAGAAAATGGCAGCGTCCAGGCAGGTGGGCGGAGCCTCACACTGCCTCCGCTACCGGTTCTCCGAACCACCGGCGGCCGCCACTACCGGTACGCCCGAACCGGGCCGAACCGGTAGCATTTCACCCCTGGTGATTATACAGAGTTTTGCAGCCCAACTATCCTTACTAGAATTATTCTGGAATTAAATATCGACAGCAAATGAAGAAGGTGCCCAAACCTCATGAACTGTACATGTATATTCTAATTAATTTATTGAGTAAAACCCAGCAAAAACTTAACCTGGCAAGCATCCCGTTGTCCAGCGGCAAAGCCAGCACATATCATATCTTCTTTAATTTCTCTTGAGGCCCTGGGCTGTCTAGAGTCCTGGCGGTAGAGAGAGTTGCATTTTTTTGTGCTGATTATGGGAACTTCTAGCTTTTGTAGTATATCAGAGTTCTGCCGTCCTTCTGCAAAGAGAGTAAATTAAGAGATTTCATTTAAAGGAACACAATAAGATCTAAAAACCACTAAAACATTTTTACAGTCTTTCTAGGGATTAAGGTTTGCACATGGAATTTTATGTCTGATTCTTATATAACTTAAGCTGATCTTAATTCTTGATCTAAAAAAACCATTCTTCAATTTACTATCCTCTGTATACAGTAGCTCTGGATTAATAAAAAAGATTTTTGCAACAAAATTTTGTATATGCCACCTTTGGGCCTTTATCAGATAGTAGGTGAAGAAAAGAAATTGCCAGGGCAGACTTTTTAAAATGTTAAATAATGGCTACTCCATACTTATGCGATGTTCTACATGCACAATGCACATACACATGCACACACATGTATAAAATTATTGTACAAAATAAAATTAAATTCATTTCATATGTGTAAAAATGCACACATATAAAAATGCAACCATCTTTAAAACAAAAATAGCGCCCTTGTTTGCTCTTTTGCACTTCAATCAATTTTACGCCTTCTCTTTAACGTTGCTGCTAAAATAACAGATTACTAAAAAATTGCTTTATATAAAAGATATTGAATGATGAAGCAGTGGAATCCATTCTTTCATTTTTTTTTAGGAAAGCCCTCAGCTAAATAGGGAAAGCTAGATACAGTAGATAAGGAAGACAATAAGACAGACAATACTATAGTCATCATGAGGGATACTTGGTGTTTCTGAGCTTGATTGTTTTCTTGCAGAAGTTTTGTTATCCAAACTAGGTAATGTTACGTCTGCAAGCCACGCCGTTTTGCCCAACAACCCGGAAACGTCTCCCATTGGCTGAGGCATGACAGCTCAGCCGGCGGGAAAATAAACACATGCTATTGGTTGCCCGTTGTGACAACTGCTATATAAATAGCAGCTGACTGAAAGAGAGTTGCTGGTTATTCCCCGTTCTTGTTGCCGGTTAGCTGTTACCCTAATAAAGGGATTTCTCTTGGAACCCGTCTCGTCTCAGTTCTTTAGCACCCTCGTTCTCCTGACAGAACAGATAACATCATCAGTGCTAAAGTTATCATGATAAAAAAATGTGTTAGACTTAACTACTTCTGAACCATAGACACTGGGGAGACTACAGGTGATGAAATCATATCACATACCAGAAAGTTGCCCAAACAGACCAAATATGAATATTAAATATAGTAGTAGTTGAAGTTCCATAGGTTCACTTGTCTTTCCACACCTACTGTTAAGTATGGGTCGAATGAAGAGGCAGGACTCTCAGCTCAACAACAGCTCTTTTATTTGGCATACTGGCACAATACGAGAGAAGGTGAATGCAGAGCTGTCCCGCAGCTCCCTCTTTTAAAGGAAGCTGTCTGACAGCTCAGCCACTCAGATCTCTTGAATTTCCTGCCTGTATTGAGCACCAATCAATTCAACTCACCAGTTATTTCCCGCCTGACAGGCGGACCAGAGGGAAACCTTCGTCCCAGGTTTCCCTCTCCATTATCATATTCAATACCTACCTTTGCTTCGAATGTTCCCCCAGCCAGTGACCCAACACTTCTGTCCTGTGAGGAAGTTGACGTTGGCACTGGGGACACAGATTGGGCTGATCTGTTGGATGAGAGGCAGTCGCTGCTCCAGTTGGATGAGGGCAATGTCTCCAATCCTTGAATCCCCTTCATAGGTGGGATTGAGAATAATGCGCTTCACAGAGGCTATGATTGAATGAGGCCCTGGGTCTGAAAGCTTCAGTGCTCCAACTAGTACAGTAAAATTAGAAGGATTGTTGATCCTGAGAGGCACAAAGTGAGAAAAAAAAAGACTATGTATGACAAATGGAATTATTTTTGGTGCAAAACAAGATGAGCACTGAACCAAAGTCCAAAAGAGATCCTTCATTGTTTTTTTAATCTCTGTCTCTCTCTGTCTCTCTGTCTCTCAGTCTCTCTGTCTGTCTCTCTGTCTGTCTCTCTCTCTCTGTCTCTGTCTCTCTCTCTGTCTGTCTCTCTCTCTCTGTCTCTCTCTCTCTCTCTCTCTCTCTCTCTCTCTCACACACGGCTGACTCTTTCTGACTCAATTGGCTGACTCTTTCTCCGTATATGCCAATTCTGCAGCTTTGACTGGGATGAATGGAAAAATAGCTAGAAAATGAAAAAAAACTGAACATCCCATTGGGAGAGGAGGGCATGTAATGGGAAACACAAGATATGTAGGAGGGAGACTGGCTGAACCAGGTAAAAGGTAAAGGTAAAGGTTCCCCTTGCACATATGTGCTAGTCGTTCCTGACTCTAGGGGGCGATGCTCATCTCCATTTCAAAGCCGAAGAGCCAGCGTTGTCTGAAGACATCTCTGTGGTCATGTGGCCGGCATGACTAAACACCAAAGGTGCATGGAACACTGTTACCTTCCCACCAAAGGTGGTCCCTATTTTTCTATTTGCATTTTTACATGCTTTAGAACTGCTAGGTTAGCAGAAGCTGGGACAAATAACGGGAGCTCACTCCATTACGCGGCGCTAGGGATTCAAACCACCAAACTGCTGACCTTTCTGATCGACAAGCTCAGTGTCTTAGCCACTGAGCCACCGCATCACCGCTGAACCAGGGCGAGGTATCAAATGGGGAATTAGTCTATATTGGCACAAGAGAACAATCTCTCTCTCTCCCCCTCTCTCTCCTTGTGTGTGTGTGTGTGTAATGCACACATAAACATTTACAATTATATCAAGATAGAATTACATTTATATGTTTAAAAATGCACATATATGAAAATACATGGAACCATCAAAACAAAAATACTGTTCTTGCATGAAGTATACATTTAATAACCTTCCAAATATCGTGAAGGAAGTTTCTACCATTGATCAACAGGATTTATGCTTTTATAATTAATATTTTTTCTTAATTTTAAAAAAATCCTAGTTGCATAGAAAAAAAATGAAAAAGAACAACAAAATCAGTGGGGAAAATGAAAATGTTCTTTGAAAGATAAGCAAAAGATTGCAAAATAATAAGAAGTAAAAGTCTTTATTGAGTTGTTTCTTCAACTATGAAGGTTAAATTTGTCATGATCAAATTTTCAGTTTCATCTCAAACTGATTCAAATGCAGGTTGAAATCAAGTAATTTAATTTTTCAAGTTCACCATGTGGCTGAATGTGGGCTTAGAAGCTAGAAGCTAGGCAGGATGAGGGTTAGTTGATGGTTCTTGGATAAAAGACCACATGAAATCTCAGATTATTCTGAGAAGTTAAAAAAAAAAATCAGAAGACAACAATGGCTAACCACTTATTTAGTGTTTCCTAAACCTGCAGGAATCAAGTTCAGTTCGAGGGCATTTTTATCTTTATAGTTAATATTATTGCTCTAATAATACATGGAAAATGCAAGAACTTGTCCAGGCAGTCACTAAGCGTGAAGACTGACTTGAAGCCCCCACCCTGCAAAATATAGGAAGAAATGCAGTCTTTGTTTTCCTTAATGGCTGCGATTGTAGTGAATATAAAGGATGGTCTTGAAGAACAGAGAAAAGTTCCATTACAAAGTGCAGTGATCAGATAAACAAGCTTGAGCCCAGGCCAAAAAGGAGGTTTATGAAAGGTAAAAGAGGGAGGAAGGGGAGCACATTCAGAACTGGTAACATTCTGTTAGTATAGTTGTTCTAATAAAAAGTAGTTTTAGATCTACATGGTGTCTGTTTCTTAGTCTACACTACCATATATGGCTTACAGCCATTATTAAATAAGGAGTCTGGTTTAGAAGACTGCCTGTGAATTCCCACACAGGCTGGGAAGGCACTGGGAGTCTTTGGAAGGCTGCTTTGAAACTCTGCCAAGAATTTTGTTTCCCCAAGAAACAGGATTGAAAGATGGCCAGCAGATTGTAGAGTGCATACTTACAGACTAAAACAATGTGAGGCTGTGAGGATCCACCGATCTGTGACAAGAGAACCGCCACAGTGATGTTCCCCATTCAACTTGATGCTCACTTGCCAAGGCCACTCTCCATCCCGGGAATCTGTACCCCCTACAATCCGGTTCAGATAGCCCTGTTTTCCACAAACTGAGCAAAAAAAGAAAGATTTACTGTTCCTGTAGAATTACATGGTATTTTCTGGTTATCTGGATTTTAGATTTTTACAATTCTGGAATTGTGAAAAGATCTGAAATTTAAAAGGTATGAATCTATAAATTCTTAAGTGTTTTGCTGCCCTATGGCCAACCTCTTCTTCCTGACCATAAGCCCCATTTCTCCTTACTCCATATTTCCATTTTTCTTTCTGCTTTAGTTTTTACTTCCCCTTTGGGCCCTCTCTGCTACCTACGTTTAGCCAAAGACCTTTATCCCTAGTCTGTTTTTTATTTGTCCACCCGTCCACTTTTTCTTTATATTCCACATTGCCAATTCAGGAACCAGGTTTCCTCTTCCAATCTTGTTCCTTATCCAGCCTCCTTCACATTTCTTAAAGAATCCTTTAGGTTCCTCCAACTTTTTAATGCATTTTTGGAAATTTTTTCATGTACCTCTTGAGCCTGGTGATGACCGACTGGGGTGCATGTGGAACACGTGACTAAAAACATTCCATAAATGACTTTGATGCTAGTAAAGGCAATATTCAATATTTTTTTTCAGCTTTAACTGAAGTAAGATACAGCACTGCCATGATTTCTGTTATATAGTTTCTAGATGGCTACTCTTCACAGAACATTATATTTGTTCACATCCCTTATATTTTAATATTTAGTGGGATAAGCTTTCTAATCAATAGCATGCTAACAAGTCAATATGCAAGCAAATATAACTGATGCTCACCTCTGGTGGCATAGCTTGGTTCAACATCTAAAAAGAAAGCGATATATAAAATCATGAGAGTTACAGTTTAGATTGCTATTTTAATACAATGGAAGTAATTGGGAAACTGCAGTCTAAGTATCACTGATATTTAACCTACTTATATTATTTATTTCATTTATTTATCAGATTTATCTAGCTGACCATCTCACAGATGTAATTTTGGGTGATGTACAATTAAAACAAAAAAGGCAGAGTTTTAAAAACCATTAAAAAAACTCATTAAAACATAAATGTAAACAACACTATGCAAGGTCTTCAATACATTTCACAAAGTCCCTATTTCTATGGGTCACCCAACCCTGCTGACAAAACCAGGTTTTAAGGGATTTCCAGAAAGTCAATGGGTCAGGGCCAATTTTACCAGTGGTTGGGTGTGTGTGAATGCAATGGCAGAAAAGGTCCAAAGGGTGAGTGCAATGGCATAAAAGGCTTGTCTTCTGGGTCCCATCAAATGAAACTTCATAACATAGAGGACCCATAATATTCCCATTCAGCTGGAATTGATGCAATGGGTATATGTAACTGCAGAGAAGTAATCCCTCAAATAACCATGCCACACAGGGATTTAAAGGTCAAAATCAGTACCTTGAATTGAACCCAGAAGCAAACTAGCAACTGATGCAGGCCATGGAACAGAAATGTAATGTCCACCGAGGAGCACATATAACTGGTCACACTGTGACCAGGGCATGAATAACTGACAGTAAAGGTATTCCTTAACTTATGACCACAATTGAGCCCAGAATTACTATTGTAAGTCTTGCTGGTCATCAATGGGACACCACGTGTCCATGCCCGATTTTACAACCTTTTTTGCTTGTTAAGCAAATGCCATGATCATTAAATGGATCCATTGTCCGCAAACAGGCTTTTTGCTGGAAACTGGAAATAAACACCAGTTTCCAGCAAAAAATGTTGTAAATCACAAATGGTCATTAATGTGGGTTTATTATTAAGTGCCCCAAATGCAATCATGTGATCACAGGAGAGGTCTAGCCATTGGAACTTTGAATCCAGATCACAAGTAGCCCTGGAGAAGTCCATCATAACTTTGAACAGTTGCTAAGTGATCAGTTATAAGTGGAGGATTACCTCTAGAGCCTACAGGAACAGGCACAACTGGTGACCAACACGAAGTTGTGCAAAAGCCCTCCAAGCCACCCCTGACACATGCTCTTTAAGCAAGAATTGTGAGTCCAGAAATATCCCCAGATTGCTCATAGAGTCTGTTTGGGGAAGTGCAAAGCCATCCAATAAAAAATATGGTAAAATCTCAGATCTGGAAGGCCCCCAAACCCAAGTTTTTCAGTCTTGCCAGGGTTGAGCTGAAAATTGCTCTTCTCCATGCAGACTCCCATTGTCTTCAGGCATTAAGAGAGGGTATCAACAGCATTGTTTAGTTCTCCAGGGGCAGAGATGTATAATTAGATATCATCAGCATACAAATCATATTTCATCCCACAGTGATAGATGCTTTCACACAGAAGCTTAAATCAGAGCTACCAAGAAGTTTGGATTTTAGATGGTTCAAACATGGTTTTGTCAATGACAATGAAGATAAAATAGTTCAGAACAATAAGAAGGTCCACAAATGTTGAATACTGTCACAAATTCATTAACTGAGAGCCAGACTGACTCACTGGGTGAAACACCTTCTTTTTGGACAGCAGACAGTAGAACATTGACATACCTGGCAAACCTAACCCAACAGACAACATAACCCAGTAATACCTCATTTGTGCCCTAGGCCTGTCCTTGCATGACCCAAAGTCTGCTCCTCCCAGGCAAAGTTTCTTTTAAGAAATTGTTGAGCTTCCTCTTATAATGGAGGTGCCGTTTGATGGCTATCTCCTAAATTAGGCTCCCTCCTTATTTAATCTTGATGGTGACAGTAGAGTTGCCCTAATTGCCCTTAAAAGTTTGGCATGGAGCTCCTGAAGTCAATTCTAATTAAAGTGTTGACTATGACAATTAAAAGAATGATTAAAACATGCCCATAGAGTAATCATATGTCCCACATGACTGTTTCATTAAGTACAAATGTAACTGTAATGAAATCAAATTTAGCTGTTGTGCTGCTCATCTCAATTACCGAAGCCTGCCAGCCAAATTTCCCCCTCATTTTCCCAAAACAGAGAAAAGAAATTGTACACCTTGTTTTTAAATATGTTTCATATTAGTGCCATTGAAAAGTTAGTAAATCCTTTCAGAAGCTTAGTACTGCATTTTGCCAGGGAGAGGAGAGGAGAGGAGAGGAGAAGAGAGGAGAGGAGAGGAAAAGAAAAACCAGCAAGTCCAGTTGCCTCTTGAAAAAAGCACCTTTGGGATGAAAGGAAAGGAGAGGAAAGAAGAGGATTGAGCCCTGGTGGAATTTTGGCATTTAATCTAGGATATTGAATATTGCTGGGTCTGTCCCATCTCTCATTAGTGAGAAACATTTGTTTGTACAGGAAGTCCATCAATACTTACTTGTCATCATTTGCAGGAGCATCAGTAGCAACAACCTTCTCCCTAGCCTTTGCTGGTGGTGGGCCATAACACCACTGCTGATTTCTCTGTTTTCTTCCTTCGTTTTCCTCATACACAAAAAGGTAAGATGTAGTACTCTTACAAAATAAGAAGATTAATTTAGGCTACTCAGACTTTGGATGCTTATATATATGCACGCACACACATAAACACACCCCAGAAGGGCGTATTCATCCTAGGAATCCTGCCAGTTCTTGGTATTTGCCTGCTGGGATGGTTACGAAACCTGCTGAGTAAATGTACCTTGCTACTGCTTCCTTCCTTTCAAGCTACCAATTTCCCTATTTCTAGGTCTATTGTTCCATCAAGTCAGTGCAACTACTGGGATTTTTTCTGTGCCAATCATCTTCCATATGACCCATAATATGACCCTTCTTAAACCCAAATCTGATCAATATACAGTACAATCTATATGTGTATATTTTTCCCCTGCCTGCAGCTAGGAGTTCCTCTATTTTTTCTGGCTTCTACAGGATAATTAACCAGTCAGTTGGCATCCTTTCAGCTTGTCCAACTTTCCTTTTCTTCCAAAGCTTTCATGGATCTAGTATTATTTTTAGGGTAGAATTCAAGTTATTTGAAAAGTAGCTGAGATGGGTTCTGGATGATTTTTTTTTTTTTGGTTCAGAAATTGATAAACACGATCTATAATCAAACGATACAGAAAAATCTATTTTTAACTATTCCGTGGCCTCAGTAATTATTTTACTGCTAATTGTAATCTTGTATCAAGGTATCCTGGAGTAGGTCCTATTGAATTCTAGTAGACTTCACTTCAAAGCAAAATCTGGGGGCATATATAGGAATGTTCTGTTAACCAAATCTTTATAAGCTGCTTTCAATATGTGGAATAAATGATGAGACAAGTGGTTTAAAAACAAAATAGTGATTACTTGTCTGCAGTTTCCAGCTCTACTAATCAATACCATATCATCTATGGCTATCTACATCTCTTGAGCTTTAGTTAATAAGGAACCTTTTCAATCTCAGCCCTTGAAGATGGGACGATTGCTTACTCAATTTAATGTCTTTTAGCAAATTAATTCAAAGATATGATCTGAATATCTGAATTAGGATGATTCTCTAAACCAAATTAATGATTTGAACAGGATTTTGCCTTGTTTACATACCCCTAATATCATCTATATGGTTGACTCAGCCTTCCATCCTTCTGAGGTTGGTAAAATGAGGACCCAAATTGTTGGGGGCAATATGCTGACTCTGTAAACTGCTTAGAGTAAAGCACTGTAAAGAAGTGTTTAAGTCTAAGTGCTATTGCTATATATATTTAACATATTTTTCATTCCTATGGTGTGAAAAATGAAACAATAGTCAGCATTCCACTTATTTTTGAAGCAAATCTTTATTTATATTACATTAAGCATTCCAGTAAACTTTTAGTGGCTTGATTTTCCTATTATGTTTTTGTAAAGTAATGCAGAGACTGAGGGCTACAATTCTGGCAGATAATTTTTACTGGGGTAGAATTCTTATGGAGGAAGAAAAAATGGGTTAATCCTACCTAGTTACTATTTTAAAATAATGTCCCCCAAATTGGTGCTTCCCAGAAGTGTTGCAGCTAAAACTCACATGGACATGGCTAATAGCTGTGTTGGTTAGGAATTCAGAGAAAAATTGTTGCAACATTTCTGGGGAAAACATATTTTATTTCACAAGGTTTCTATATGGGATGCAAAAAATCCTAATATCCACTGGAAAACAATTATTTAGTTGGTCATCTAATATTTTGAAACCCAAATACAATACAAATATATCTACTATTCAATTCTACATAGTCATAATTAGGAATATTCTTACGTGCATGTGTGCGCACATAATTAATAATTATTGAATTATATCATTATTGGGAAGCCAGCTAGAGAGACAGTTGAGTTGATGGATGATAAGATAATGAAAATATTAAGGATGAATATTGACCATACAGAGAATCTGAATGAATTCTTTGTCTCTTTTTTTCACATGGAAAAGAAGTCTGAACTGATATTTTTAGAAGTAGAGTAGGAGGGATTGTGTCAAATATGCTAATGAAAAATGGGGATTCTCTCCAACATTCTCCTAAGTTTCTGGAGAAAATGATTTTAAATCCTGTGGAGGAAGAAAAGCATGGCCTGAATGGCTACATTAAAAAAGCTAAGAATCTTTGCTAAAGGAAATCAGCCTAGAAAAGTTCTTGAAAACAATAGGCTGAAGGCTAAATATAGAAAAGAAACAAATCAAAACTGATTTCTTAATTGGAAGAATAAGCCAATGCATGGTCAATACTTGAAAAATGTAGAAGGAAAAACTGATAAATCCTACATAGAGTGTTAAAGAAAGAAACTGAAGGCTTTATTTCAGTGGCTCAAAAACAAAAGTCTTGCCAACTGACTGCATGAAGGTGAACATGTAGCAAAGAATTGCAAATGTCACTTTTGTAGTGAAAAGAATAATCAGTGGCTGCAGCAAAATTTCTCAAATAACTATAAGCAGCATCACGATCAAGTTGCCAAAATTATTTGTTAGAGACTTTTCCAGAAGTTTGCATTCAAATGTAGTAAAACCTACTGGGAGGATAGTTTTAGTTGAGAAGGTTTTGGAAAATGAGCAGGTTAAGGATTTGTGGGACTAAGATATAGAGAGCCATCTTGTTTATAACAAGATTTATAAATTGGGTAAATAAATATATTCCTTTATATCAAAGACACCCTTGAGCGTGAACAAAAACGTAATAACGCTATTTTATTTGGGCTAGATGTCACCAATGAACCTGATATCACAAAGGTTCGCAAAATTATTGCACCAACCATCTCCCCCGAGGAAATCAACGAAGTTTCCAGAGATGGCCCCGAGTTCAAGTACAGAGATGGGTCGGTGGCCCCACGATTCTGTAGAGACATTTGCAAGGACGAAATCAGCAAACGAAAATTCATTTACAACATAAACTCTCTTAACAGAAATGACTCCAACCCCAAAAAACTTCGCTCACGGCCTGACCTACCCACACTACAACGAATCCGCTCCCGCGCACTCCGTGCAGAACCCAAAACACTTCATGACCA
>QLTV01001835.1:769713-805064 GCA_003457575.1 Thermophis baileyi
TCCCTCCCTCTCCCTCTCTCTCCTGGAGATTGGAACTTTGTCAAACTGAATCACTCATTGAAACTTGTCAGAATGTTAATGATACACCTATAGGTCTAAAATCAGGGAGACATAGATTTATGTTTATTACCAACTACAGAATGTCTCTAGGTTACTTTAGACCAATTATTCAGTTCAATTTAACTTACAGAGGTTTTGTGATACAGTGATTTCAGATAGTTCCTGTTTGAAAGAAATGTCATGTCTTTAAATTAATAGTTCAATAGATCATTCTCTTTATACTGTGGACAGTGAGTAGCATAAAATGAACTTGTTATACCCAAGTTTGTTCTGGTGAAAGAAAGTATATTTGCTGCTTGTCTTTAAATAAGATTGTGCTATCACATACATGTTCTCAACAATTGGTCTTTCTTTGTCAACAGTAATCCAGCTAGAAGAATTCAATGCCAAAAATTAAAAGAACAGTAGCATATGAGATTTATTATTATCTGAAAATAATCGGAGAAAATTCCTGTCTTTGTTTTCTTTTTGCAAACCTTTATTCAGTTTTTCGACTAGAGAAGATATTGGAAGTCCTAGAAGTGTCTACTTGAGAATATTTTAAGTTCAAGACTAAAAAGAAGGGTAACTTCTGATAAGGGATAGGTTTAAATTCTTTAACATTTTTTTCTCATTATTTGCACCTTGTTCAATTTAGGCCTTAACACAATGATATAACATTTTGGAAAAAAGATACATCCTAGGAGTCCAGCACTGGAGGCTAAGATAGAAAACATCTCCACAGCAACTGTATATTTTCCCTTGGAACTCAGGTAGGTTGGAACAAAAGAGATCCAAACACTACAGAAGACCAACATACTGAAAGTGATAAACTTGGCTTCATTAAAAGTGTCTGGTAATTTCCTGGCAAGGAAAGCCACAGCAAAACTGATAATGGCCAGGAAGCCCAGATAGCCCAATACAGAGTAAAACATAACCATAGAACCTGCACTGCATTGCAGTATAATTTCTTCAGTCACCGAATACATATCCATGCCTGGAAATGGGGGAGAAATTGTCAACCATCCAACACAGATGCCTGCTTGAATAAGGAAGCAGGAAAGAACAATAGAGCTGGCTAGTCTTTTCCCCATCCACTTCCTCATCCTGGATCCTGGTTTGGTGGCCATGAAAGCCAGAACCACCGTGATGGTTTTGGCTAGCACACAAGAAACAGCCACTGAAAAGATGATGCCCAATGCTGTTTGTTGGAGAAGACAGACCACGTTTCCTGGTTTGCCAATGAATAGCAATGTGCAAAGGAAGCAGAGCAGGAGGGAGATGAGGAGAGTGTAGGTAAGACTCTGGTTGTTGGCTCTGACAATGGGAGTGTGGTGATGTGTCATAAATGTGCCAAGCACCAGAGCTGTCAATGAAAAAAAGAAAAAAGCCAGGAAGGTAAAAGTGATTCCCAAAGGTTCTTTGTAAGACAGAAACGTTATACTCTTAGGGTAACAGAAATCTTGATTCTTATTTGCAAACTCTTTGTCTGAACATTTCTTACCCTCATTCATATCTGAAAAAGAAAAGAAAAGACAGTGTTTAACTTCTGCATTTGTCATAATTCTCTGCCCTAATTCTCTGGTAGTCCTCCAGTTACAATCACAACTGAGCCTAAAATTTATGTTGCTAAATGAAACATTTGGTAAGTGAGTTTTGCCTTATTTTACAACCTTTCTTGCCATAGTTGTTAAGAGAATCATTGCAGTCGTTAAGTTAGTAATACTGTTGTTAAGTGAACCTTGCTTCCCATTGACTTTGCTTGTTAGAAGGTGGCAAAATGGGATTACATTACCCCAGGATACTGCAACCATCATAAGTATGAGTCAGTTGCCAAGCGTCTGACTTTTGATCACATGACCATGGGGATGCTGCAAAGATTGTAACTGTGAAAAATTGTGAAAAGTCATAAGCCACTTTTTTCAGTGCCATTGTAACTTTAAATGGTCACTAAATGAACTGTTGTAAGTTGAGGACTACCTCTGTTTCTCTCAGACAGCTGAGTTTATTCACCCCACTAAGTCTTGATATATTTCCTTTGATTTTGGATTATCATATTACCTAGTTACTTTGGCTGAGTATAGAATATATACTATACCATGCACCACACCACATCAAACACACCACACCACACATTCCTTATTTTTCCACCATATTTTCATCAGTCTGCTAATATATTTAAGAAAGGGGCATTTAGTCATCCTTTTGCAGAAATCTTTCTCTGCAAATTCCTTTGACCTTTTGCAGCAGTATAAATTCCATTGGATATTTCATTTGAGCTACTTGAAAAAGTTACCACGCTTTTTAAGAAAACAGAAAAGCACAGGCAGAAAGCAATTCTGTGACAGTGGGCTTAGTGTCCTTAAAAAGCTATAGCATACCTTGCAAAGTTCACTCATTTGGGCTGAAAATATAAATATTAGAGCACTTTGGATTCCCCCCCTCCATAATAGAACAACACTTTTTTTTAGGAATCATATCCCAGATCTCTCCATGAAGTCCTTCCTCCATAAAGTGGTGCCTCACCATGGCAAGGGAGAAACAGGCAGATGTTTCTGGAAGGGATGTGAGGAAAGCTGGGAGTGTGTGCCAAGAGTTTAAACTCCCAGCAGGCTCACCCAAGGTGTGAAGGTCATCCCAGCTGCCCAGCCTAAATATGCAAGGACCTACATTGGGCAACAGCAATAAAAGAAAATGCTGCAGGTGGCAAACTGATCATTACATATTGCACTGGAGAAGGAAATGGTAAACCACTCCAAGAAAACTGCATGGACAGAAAATCACCTTGGAGAAAATGTACCTATGAGATTGCTAAGGGTTAACACATAACAGCAATGTTCCAATACTTGAGGGGCTATCACAAAGATGAGGGGGGTCAACCTATTTTCTAAAGCATCTGAAGGCAAGAGAAGAAACAATGGATGGAAACTAATTAAGGAGAGAAGCAACCAAGAACTAAGGAGAAATTTCCTAATGGTGAGAACAACTAATCAATGCCTTGCCATAGGTGCTCCCTCACTGAAGGCTTTTAAGAAGAGACTGGGCAACCATTTGTCTGAAATGGTATAGGGTCTCCTGCTTGAGCAGGGGGTTGGACTAGAAGACCTCCAAGGTCCCTTCCAACTCTGTTATTCCACATTCTAACATTGACTTGTTGGCACATAACCATTATCCCGGAGCTAGACATACAGCTAGTCCTCAAGTTACTATCGTAATGATGACTGCTCATCATGGTCATAAGTTGTGATGGTTGTAAAATGGATCATCACATGACCAGATCCATTTCAATTTTTTTTTTGCGGTGGTCATTAACCGGACATCCCAGTTGTTAAGCAAACCAATGGTTCACTATGGGGGTATTTTGATGGAAAACCAGAAGTAAATTCCAGTTTTCAGCAAAAAAACTAAATAAATTGTAAAATGTGGTCATGTGGGATGTCGCAAACCAGTGGTGGGTTGCTACCAGTTCGCACCGGTTCAGTGAACCGGTAGCAGCGGCAGCGGGAGGCTCCGCCCACCCACCTGGACGTCATCAAAAACGCTCTGTGCATGCGCAGAAGCGTGCACGCGCCCATGCACTCCTATTCCTGAACCGGTAGCAAAGGTAAGTGGAACTCACTACTGTCGCAAACAGCCATAAATGTTGGCCAGCTGTTGAGCACATCAATTGTGACCATGGGGGAGTGGGGAGGTTGGCTATTGGAACTTCAGAACTGAGTCATAAATACCTCAGGCAGGTCCTTCATAATTTTGTAACTTAGTTGTAAGTACCATGAGGGTGATCCTGCATTACTTTGAACAGTTGCTAACTGTCTGATGGTGATAAACTGGTGATAAATTGAGGACTATCTATAAAATCCAAGGTAAGCTTGGAGCACATCTGACCATTTCATGCAATCGAACTTGACTCTCAAAATGAAGTCACCTATCTCCTATCTGCAAACTAATATTTCTTACCTTCTTTGTCTGAAATCTTCCCTTTGGGACACAGGATACAGTCATAACAACAAAATGGCTCCCCTTCCCTCACTTTTTTGCTAGAGCCAGGATGGCAGTGCTCACTACATAGCGATAAAGGCTGAGTCTAAAATAAAAGAGAAGGATATTCATACTGAAAATAAGACAGAAAAGATTGGTTCCTGGGCTTTTCTGTATGTTATTAAACTGGTAAAATATGTTTCAATAATATATGGGTTAGGTAGGTTGAATTAAGAGATCTCCATTTGGGAGCTGCTTGACAGCAGAATGTTGGACATAATGGAAAGTAATTTGAAGTAGCTTGACTCTTAGGATATTATTATTGCTAAGAAAACTCATGATTCCTTTCCTTACATTTTGGAGGGGAAATTATTTTGCTAGACAATAACTTTGAATGTATTTTATCCTGACATATAACTTCATACACTCCTCACTTTAAGCTTAAAATAATGTTTTGGTCCTTTGGTTTTACAGCATCTTTTTGCTGTTCATTAAAGCATGCTTGTCTACATGACAGAAAGAGGATGAGGGGCAAATGATGGCCTATGCTTGCATCCAGGGGTGGGTTCTAACTTACCTTGCTGCCGGTTCGCTTCCTCCCACGCTGCGTGGGTGCACCTCGTGGGCGTGTGCACGCTTCGCGCATGCGTGCATGCGTGCATGCGCAGTGCTGAAAAATACCCCCCCCCAAAAAGCCAAAAACAAGATGGCGATGCATGCGCAGTGCCGGAAACTAGGCTTCTGCGCATGCGCAGAAGAAATTTTTTTTAAAAAAAATCCCCCCTCAATTTTTTTAAAATTTTTTTTTAAAAAAAAAGATGGCGGCGCCCACAGACCAGCACCAACCGAACCGGATCCGTGATGTCACCATGACGTCACCAGCGGGTCGCTACCGGTTCAGGCGAACCGGTCCGAACCCACCTCTGCTTGCATCAGACATCATTACATCATCATGCCATTTGTGTGATGATATCATGTATTGTCCCTTTGATATCGTTTTGGCTTGTTATGAACATTTCTGGCCCAAAAGATCTCTAAATAGCATTAGTTCCTGCTTACTTGGTTTTTCCCCCTCCTGGCAATATCTTCCTTCCTTCCTTCCTTCCTTCCTTCCTTCCTTCCTTCCTTCCTTCCTTCCTTCCTTCCTTCCTTCCTTCCTTCCTTCCTTCCTTCCTTCTATCTTTCTATTTTAAATTCCTAATTACCGGTATATTTTCTTACTAAATAAATTTGCTGGCAAGATTACCAGGGTAGAAAACTCTGTGCTGTACCATATCTTTACCTGTACTCATACCTGTACCTGTACAGGTAGACCTCTATTTACAATAGTTCATTTAGTGACAATTCAAAGCTACAATGGCACTGAAAAAAGTGACTTATGATCATTTTTCACACTTATGACTGTTGTAGGATCCCCATAGTCATGTGTTCAAAATTCAGATGCTTGGCAAATGACACGTATTTATGATATGTGTTCCGGTATCATGTGATCACCTTTTACAACCTTCTGACAAGCAAAGTCAATGGGGAAGCTTAACAACCATGTTGTTAACAACTGCAATGATTCACTTAACAATTGTGGCAAGAAAGGTTGTAAAACGGGACAAAACTAACTTATCAAGTTATCAATATAAATTTTGGGTTCAATTGTGGTAATAAGTCGAGGCCTATCTGTATCCATCTATATATATGCATGCACACATTCATATGTACTTTTAGAAATATTGTTTTTAAAAAATATAAAATTCTCCAGTGGAATTCATTCTAGAATTCAGTGTTAATCACTGTACCCATCTGCTGAAACCCATTGTTTCCTACCTGGTTAAACCAGCTGTGCCAGGTAATGGCATCATCATTAATGGTGAACATTTGATCTGGAGGTGCCAGGGGATCTACACTCCCAACTTTCACTCTCTGTAAAGAGAGGTTAGAAAAAATAATCCAGTTGAAGATATCAAATCCAGTCACCAGCTCTCCTTTCTCGTTGAAGGTGATCCTATCTTGAGCAGTATTGTTAAATGAGGCACATCTCAGAAAGTGGTGGAGCTACATTAGAAACAGAACTATGACATTTAAGAGAAAAGTGAAATTTTACATTCTAACTGACAGTTGGACCAAAATAATGGCATCTGATACCGTTAGGGAGGGAGAAGCATATTGGAAGAAATTATTCAAATATAACAAGAGAGGAATCAACCCAAATTATAATAATCAATTCCGTTCTTTCTAGTAATTTTCCTAGACAGAAGCATCTTAAAGTAACCTCTTTTCCTGGGCTCATATAGCCGTGAGCCTTGGCTATATCCCTGAGCTTGGGGCATTGAATGTGTCAAGGACCCCATTTCCTGGCTATATTGCTAACTGGCCATGTATATTTCTTCTATGTATATTTAATTTGGATGTTTTTAGTGTTTTTATTGATTTTACATTTTTATTGGTTTTAAAATAAAATATTAAAATGGTTTTTAATATTTTTTAATTCTAATACATATTTTTTTTAACTGTAAGCTGCTCAGAATCATTGACTGAGATGGGTGACCATAGAAATTGATTGACTGACTGACTTATGCAGTACTTATGGCAAACATTAAAAAACACTGCTGTCTTTTGTTGTACGGTAGACAGCAGTGTTTTTTAATGTTTGCCATAAGTACTGCGCATATGTCTGAACCCCTTTTGGCCTTCCAAATCCAGATTGACTGCCCATTCCTAATAGTTACTCATTGTACAGTCCTGTGCTTTGGAAATGATCTCATATAAGTGGATCATAGGAATAATAGAAGCATGGTGGCTCATGTGGTTAGGACACTGGGTTGGAGGTTCGGAAGCCCTTGTTTGAGACCCGAGTGCTGCCATGGAGCAGAGTGAGCTCTTGTCCTTAACTCCAGCTCCTGCCATGGACATGAAAGGAGCCCCCAACTGGGTATTCCCTAAACAACAGTGATGTCATTGGCTAATGCTTTCAAACAGGAAGCACATTGGTGCTTCTGACATGAGTGCAATGAGATAGGAATATTCATGGTCACCAAGAACATAATGATAGAGCAATAGAAGCTCTGCATACTGTAACCAATAGTCCAACCCTTTTCATATTATAACATACTACTTGGAGCCAAAAACAGCAGAAGCGCCTTACAAACTATGGCACAACAACAGAAATCCTTAATATCCTCTGATCTTTTAAATTCCATGCTAGTTTGCTTTATTCTTTTCTCTTTTTTTCTTTATTATTGTTTGGTTTTGTTTATTTTAATCATCAGAGCTTCTAGTGCTCTGTAAAAATTAATAGAGGTATAAGTGATAATAACCCCATTTTTTGTGTAAATGAAGGCCACAGATAGCCAGAGGAGAGCAGGAAACAAATGAAATACAGAATGTTTCATTTAGTTGGTAGAGAGAAGATGGTGAACAAATGTAAGATAATGAAAAAGTTGTGATAGTTATATGCACATATTTTATAGGATACAAGTTATAGTTATATTTGATATATATTTGATAAACACCAGTTTGCATACAGAACAAATAGATCTACAGAGGACGCTATAGCCATCACTCTTCACACTGCTCTGACTCATCTGGAACAGCGGGGGAGCTACGTGAGGATGCTTTTTGTAGATTTTAGTTCTGCATTTAACACAATTCTTTCACATAGACTAGAGTCTAAACTTATGGACCTTGGGCTTTCTTATTCAATCTGCCTTTGGATTATCAATTTCCTGTCTGGCCGCTCTCAGAGGGTCAGATTAGGTAATCATACCTCCTCGGCCCTTATTCTTAACATTGGTACACCACAGGTTGCGTGTTGAGTCCCTTACTCTATACTCTTTATGTACATGACTGCATTCCCACTCACGCCAGTAATACTATTATTAAATTTGCAGATGATATAACAGTGGTGGGAGGGAGGATGAGTCTGCCTATTCAGATGTGAACTGGTTGCTTTTGTGGTGTGGAGACAATAACTTGGTCCTTAGCACCAATAAGACCAAGGAGCTTATAGTGGACTATAGAAGGAATAGATCAGACATCCAGGCCTTGCTTATCAATGGAGACCGAGTGGAGCAAGTGGCCAGTTTTACATTTCTGGGTGTTATCATAAAAGAGGACCTGACCTGGGGCACTCACATTGCAGGTCAAAAGGGCCCAGCAGAGATTATACTACCTGAGACTTCTCAGGAAACAACAACTGAATGAAAAACTGCTGGTGACCTTCTACCGCTGAACCATAGAGAGTATTTTAACTTACTGCACCTGTGTATAATTTGCCAATTGAACAGTGGCAGATAGGATAGCGCTCCAGAGGGTTAACATCATTGCCCAGAGGATCATTGGTTGCCCTCTCCCCTCCTTGGAAGAGCTTTATAGCTCCCGCTGCCTTAAGAAAGTTCAAAACATTCTTAAAGATCCATCTCATCCTGGGCACCTTTTTTTTGAACTATTACCATCTGGCAGACGGTACAGGATAATAAAAACAAGGACAAATAGGCTGAAAAACAGCTTCTATCCCAGAGCAGTAACTATATTGAATTCTACTGTATAGTGCAATATTAACGCAATATCAGGGGTTTTCAATTCAATTGTATAGAATGAGAAGGATGTGTGTTTGTGTTTTATTTCTATAGTTTACTTATGTATGATGTATACTGAAGATGGTATTTAATTTCGTTGTACGAGGTGCAATGACAATAAAGTAAACTAAAAAAACAAAACCAAGTTCACTGTTCCGTGAAGACTTTTGGAACATTACCTGCCAGCGTTCTTGACTTTGCAGCTTCTGTCCTTGAGCATCCCTATTTGCTCTGAATTTGATGTTAGAGAAAGTCATGTCATGGATAGCATGGGCCACTGCTTGAACAGCATTGTAGATGCTATAGCTGGGGGTAGTCATGGCCATTTCAAAAAATGCTCCAGGAAGGCTCTCCAACTTCTCTTTCCCAGTGCAAATACTCACATCTTCTTCCATGGAGTTTGGGAGTGCACAAGTGAAAACTTGTTGCCAAAAGTCACCAATGAAGCCATCTTTTGAGTTGTAAGGACTTATGCTTTCAAGAAACCACCGGAATCCTGATATATCATTGGAGTGAATTTTGAATGATAATGCCCCGTGGAACACTTCTGCTTCCCAATTTCTTTGCAAAGCAAGTGATAGAAACTCTAGCTGAGTTGTTACTATCCATACTTTACCTTTAACCCTTTCTGTCTGTAATTCATAAAAATATGGAAGCCAACCATAAAGTGCCATGGAATATGATTCTCCATGAACTAGTACTACATTAGCTCTGCTGCCCATCAGTTTAAAATATATTTTTGTTCCCTGTTGCAGCATGAAATTGATGTGAAGGAAATAAATAAATACCCTTTCTATGAAGGCCAAGCAGATACCACTCTGAGAAAAAATCAGTGAGATTGCTTGCAAAAATCTTTCTCCATTATCATTATCAATAGCAATGACTCCAACCCAAAACCACTTGAAATGGAGCAGCAAAGAGATAATTCCTGGGTATTGGAGAGATTCTTGAGGAGTGGTCTGGTAAAAGAAAAGGCCTGGAGTTTTGTCATTCATGACTGGAGCAGAGCCATAGGTGAGCTAAGGAGAGATAACAAGTGGTAAAGAAAACAACAAGTCTATATATCCTAATCAATCATGTCAGAAATTCTGCACTACTCTTCCTAAAATTAATGTACACTTGATGAGATGGACATTTATGTTATTAATAAAATTTTCCTAGTAAATATCAGGATATTGTCTTTTAACTTCCAGTGGAATTTAGGTGGCTGAAGTTCTTGACTAAGAAGCAAAACGTCTTCAAAGAAAAACAAGAAAGTCCAGCTGCCTCTTGAAAAAGCACCTTTGGGACAACCTGAATTACAGTTTCCTGTTTCTGAAAAAATGGAATATAAATGGGCTTCACCAAATTATTTGGTAGAGAAGAAAAAGTTGCTGATACAACTTTCATCTAGAATATAGACACAATTTTAAATTTAAATGCTTTAATTCTCTTGAATATCCAGTGTGAGAAAATGAATTCTTTTCACTGTCAGGGGTTTGAGGTAGATACTATATAGAGCATATGAAGTTTATGTACAGAGGTGGAAATAATTTGGCAAAATAATCAATTGTTGCAATTGATGCAAGACTTAAATGCAGTATCCTACTAACTGTGGTTCACATGTATGATCATGGAAACTGTTGGTCTTGGTGCTGGAAAGTTATACAGAAGGAGAGCTTTCTAATAGGAACCAAAGGAAAGCTATGTCAACTGGCAGCCAAGCCATGCCACATATGGAGCGAAGCTCTTGGCTCAGCAGGTACTCTATCAAGAAATAAAATGGATTGAAAAGGATCTTTCTGAATACTGAATGGTATTCAGAAAGTGGTTCATGGAAAGAAGTAGAAATTTGATCTAGAAATATAGCATAAGTCCCAGAAGAAAGTATATAGGTAGCACTGGGTAAGAATTATGCAGACCACAATGAATCCTGTTGAATTTCTTAAAGCAAGTTCTAGAGAATACAGGATGATGTGTAGAATTCTTGCCAACCCAAAAAATTCAATGGTTATAAATTCCATTGGATAAAGACTTTATAATATTTAAATGATCTGTGTTATGCCTTGGATAGGTTAGAATGGGATGTTAGAGTGTGTGTATAGTAAAAAGCAGGCGGCTTTAAAAAATACCTCAAAGGTATTCTTTGTGATTCTATTGATGCCATGAACTCTGACATCAGTTAAGAATTAATTGTGCATTGTTGCTTCTGATATAATGCAAATAAAATGAGAAAATTTGGAAATATATATGTTATGTTATAAAAACAGTGGTATGAAAAAATGTTACATTCCCAACTTTTTCATGAATAATTATCCTACCTGTGGAATTTTATAGATATCCAAAATAGTTGCTATATGACGAGAAACAGTGGAATCAAGACCCCCAATAACTGCTATCAGGTTGTGTTGGTTGTCACATGTATAGTTGGGAATCAACCTCTCTTCTGATGATAGAAGGAGCATGGTGGTTTGATAAGTCCTCTGGGCATTGTCATAGCTGTCATAGATATGGAAGCCCAAGGTGAAATTGGATAAAATCTGTGGATTTTCATTGATCTCCTTTACTGCAAATACCAAGGCCAGGATGTGCTGGTAATTCTTAGGTATCAGGCTATAACAGGAGTTGTATTTGATATCAGAAAGATGGCTAGCATTTACTGAAAAATCGTATACATACCATATATATACACAATTGTTTGTATTGCTTGTTTCTATGATTGTCAGTGTGATTTGGATATTATTACAACATTGTTATCTTTTCTGAGGCAGCGAGGAAAGAAACAATATTAGAATTATAGCCACCATCTCCTCAAAATCAAAAGAGGGCATGTTATGCATATGCATGGTCAAGATAAGTGATCTTTAGGTAGAGCCTTAGTCTCAGGATCTGGAGAACAGTTCCCATGAGTAACAGACCTTTACAGCTGGTAGTGATTCCATATAAAACCATAACATATTTTCATCAAAGACAATTTCTTTCTCACAAAATTATGTGGTGTTTTTTTTTAAATGCCTGCAGTTGCTAGAAAATGTTTTGTTCTTCAAAGGAGAAGAAAATTAGGAAGATTTTCTCACGGCTGTGTCAAGCTCTTATTTCTGCTTTAGATACAGTGGGGCTAACAGGATATATGTGCAGCACATCTTTCTTATTATCTCCTGAGCATCTGTCCTATTCTTGATTTCCTATAATTTCATTCAATCTCAAGGGAAGATATGAAGAAACTCTTCACTTCAAGGTGTATTTAGATAAAAAACATGAGTAGCTAGGAAGCTGTAAATGGAGAAATAGGCAGTTTTAAAAAAAAGACTATTACCAACTTTGCTATCTGGCATTAATAAACTCAAAATTATCACCAGAAGACTTGCCTCCAAAAGTTGTGAATGCTCCAACACTGGGCATTTTAAAGAAGAGGTTGGACAACCATTTGTCTGAAATGACATAGGGTTTCCTGCCTGAGCAGGGGGTGGACTAGAAGACCTCAAGGTCCCTTCCAACTCTCTTATTCTTTTAAAAAATTCTAAAATGCCCAGAAAATTAAGTAGACTTAATTTCATAGATTTCACAGAGGACATCAATACTGTAGATTATATTTCAGTATGGCAGTACTTGAGAGCTATGTTCATAGGAAACACTCCTATGACTCTGAAGAGAAAATAATGCTTGTGTGATATTATTTATAATGGAAATAGCTGATAATATGAATTGTTCAATGCAATCAAAAAATGAGTCACAAGACGAGCGGAACAGAGAGAATGGGAGACTGTGATGTAAAAGAATGAAGTATGGAAAGGAACAACCTGAAGAATATTCAGTTACAAGTTACACAAATGCCCTGAAATATGTTTCCTTTAGTATTTCATCCCCCACCCCTTTCAATATTACTTTAATACTAAAAACATGGTCTGCAGCCTGAGTCAAAATAGCCAAATCTGATGAATATATATTTTAGAGACATATCTTGCATGGGATGTTTTTCAGCCCTAGTCTTTATTTGGAGCTCTAAAAATGGATTCCTCCAAGGACATAAGAAAGCCAAATAAACATATCCAAAATTTTAAATCCTTACAGAATTTCTTCAGATAATGCCACAAGAGGTTGTTTTCTGAAGTCTATTGACATTGGGAGGAAGCCAGAAAGAGTAGGTACACCACCAATGATAACATCTCCTTGCTTATGATATTTATGAAGTGGAGGATGAAGATCATGGATATTGCATTTTACAATGTGAGCTCTGCCTACCATATTTGAAAAAAAAACCACCAGCAAAATCACTAAAATTAACATCCTCAATGGAAATACAAATCCTCTTTCAATACCATCCATCTATTTTCATCTGCAATGCTCTTAGTTTTGTCTGCAGGCTTATATCAGTCAAATCTTTATTTCTCAGGGTACTGAAAAACACAATTAATCATAGTAAGAGCAACATACAAGTACACCTTCATAATCATTCTAACTGTAAACTGTGTGGGTTATATTAATAATATCCTTATTTTTGTTTGTAATTTTGATATTGTTCACTGAAATTCAATAGAGGTTTGGAGAAGCAGGAAAATTACTTGCCTTTACATAATTATAGACCAAGATAATCAGCAATCCATAATGAGCCGAGGTGGCGCAGTGGTTAGAGTGCAGTACTGCAGGCTACTTCAGCTGACTGCTAGCTGCAGTTCGGCGGTTCAAATCTCACCGCCTCAAGGTTGACTCAGTCTTCCATCCTTCTGAGGTGGGTAAAATGAGGACCCAGATTGTTGGGGGCAATATGCTGACTCTGTGAACCGCTTAGAGAGGGCTGTAAAGCACTGTAAAGCGGTATATAAGTGCTATAATTGTAATTTCTCTACAGGACAATTGAAAATTAACAGGAGTTTGTCATATATGAAGTGACATTGCCTCTAATCATCAAGCAAAAGAATTTGATTTCTGTTTCTGTTCAGTTTAACTTATTGAAGCATTCAATCTGACTAATAGTGCCTAAATATTTACATGCAGCTACATAGTTAAATATGTACTGCAGGTTCATTTCTGGATTTTGGCAGAGGATTCTGATGTATCTTCAAATGTGGTAAGCTTTGTTCTCAAGACTTGGAAAAAAAACATTGTCCAAAGAGATGAGAATTGAGAGAATCTCATTTCAGTTACTAGTTCTCCCTCTTCTAACAGTGATTTTTTTAAAAAATAGGATGTATCAACTTGATGCATTAATGGAGCTTCAACCCTAACCCAAAATGAATTGTTTTTGGACTATTCAATATGAAAGTAAGGTCTAAACTCAGGCTGAGATGATGAGCAGGAGCATAGAATTAAGGACAAGTTGGGGGACAACCCTTTTAACTCTCAACCTTAGAACAGCTGCTTTATTGGGCAGATGTTCAAATTTCTGGAGTGGATTGTCACATTATCTGACAACCTATATGCATTATTCTGAAAAGATCCTTGGAATGGAGTTCATAAGGTAGCCAGGCTTATGGTCACCCTCAAAATGTGTCACTTGACAACTTGAATCTATAAGCAACCAGCTTACTGGTGGACTAATGGATGAATGGAAGTCCAATATCTATGCAGCAATGAACAGAAGAGGGACAGGTAATTCTTGATAGCTTGAAGATGGTACAGCCTATTCTTTCACAATTTACAGCTGGAGTTCTTGAGGGAACAAATTTAAATTACAAATAGTAATTGCTTAATGACTGCCTTATTTAGTAATCATTTGCAGTTATAATGGGAATGAAAAAATAACTCTGTGATAAATCCTCACATTTATGACCTTCACAGGTTTGTACAGGTAATCCTCAACTTATGAATAGAATAGAATAGAATAGATTTTTTTATTGGCCAAGTGTGATTGGACACACAAGGAATTTGTCTTGGTGCATATGCTCTCAGTGTACATAAAAGAAAAGATAAGTTCATCAAGAATCACAAGGTACAACACTTAATGATAGTCCGGGTACAAATAAGCAATCAAATCATAGTAGGAACCAGTCAATATAATTGTAAGGCTACAAGCAACAAGTTACAGTCATACAGTCATTAGTGGGAGGAGATGAGTGATGGGAACGATGAGAAGATTAATAGTAGTGCAGACTTAGTAAATAGTTTGACAGTGTTGAGGGAATTATTTGTTAAGCAGAGTGATGGCGTTCAGGAAAAAACTGTTCTTGTGTCTAGTTGTTCTGGTGTGCAGTGCTCTATAGCGTCGTTTTGAGGGTAGGAGTTGAAACAGTTTGTGTCCAGGATGTGAGGGGTCTGTAAATATTTTCACAGTTGCTTAGCAATTTTTAGAAGTTGCAATGGACCCCGCAACAGTTACTTATTACCTGGTTGCAAAGTTACAGTCACTGCAGCACTCCCAGTCATTCACTCTTATGACCAACCACAGGGATACTGTAGTTGGCTCCCTCGCCTACCTTCTCCCCAATTTCGCCCCAGGTGCCTGGTAGACTCAATATTCTGCCTACTGCTGTTTCAGAAGGAAAATATGAAATATCTTATGATGATGGGTTCTTATAATGATGGATACATTTGAAATTGGTCAGTTGAGACAATTCCTTATTCCCCCTCCCTGTACATTTTATCAGAATGTTCGTGCAAATTATCTTAATACCGTTAAGAATAAATTATCCAGGCCATTGAGATACTGTACATAGCTCCAGTGGTCTCTTTTGTCTGATAGAAATGGACTATTGTGAAATATTGCTCATTGTTCATAGATTTTGAAAGGGGATGGCTGTTTGACTAATTGTATGAGTACAATATCTGTGCTTTGTATGTTTTAGATATAATTTGAGTAATTTTGCAAATTGTACATTATTTTTATTGTGTTATAGCATAAATGTGAGTCTCAAATTCCTAAAACAATCAAACTTTCAATAGATTTTACAGATTTAGCCCCTTTTATAGAGAGTTACCGGTAGTTTGATCTAGTGGTTAAGACATCAAGCCAAAAACCAGGAGACTGTGAGTTCTAGTCTTGCTTTAAGCATACCACCAGCCTGAGTGATGCCAGTCACTCTTTCTTTGCCCTAGGAAGCAGGTAATGGAAAACCACTTCAGAAATATCACCAAGAAAATTGCAGGGACAACTCCAGGCATTTGCCAGGAGTCAAGACTAATTCAAATGCAATAAATAAATAAATAAATAAATAAATAAATAAATAAACAAACAAACAAACAAATAAACAAATAAACAAACAAATAAAATAGCAAGCTTGTAGGCATAATCTTATAGCTCAGTGTAAATAGATATTAGGTTTTGTTCATTTTATACATTATTAGAATTTTATAGGACTATGCACTTAATGATTCAGCTTAATTTTATAGATTTTAGTCATATTTTATTTATATTATTTTGACTGTTTTATTGTACTGTATTATATTCTAGTTGACCAAACTGTTTCTTCTTTCTCCTCTGGAAGTTTATTTTATTGACTTACCAATATAGACTTTAAAGCAGATTTATATAGTCAGGAAATCCTAAAATGAAAGTATCATTAATTTATATACATTGGGATCTAAGAGAGACAGTTTAGTTAATAGTCAACACTCATAGAAATCTAATGAACCTTTGATAAAGAAAGTACAGATTGTTTTTAATCACTTTTTTCTTTTGATTAGTTGATCCCTGTTGTTCAAATCTGGCCGAAACACAATGATGTAACATTTGGGGAAAAAGATGCAACCCAGGAGTCCAGAACCTGAGGCTAAGATAGAGAAGATCTCCACAGCCACTATGTATTTCCCTTTGGAACTCAGGTATGCTGGGACAAAGGTCAGCCAAACACTACAAAAGACCAACATGCTGAAGGTGATGAATTTAGCTTCATTGAAACTGTCAGGTAATTTCCTGGCAAGGAAAGCTGTGGTGAAGCTGATAAGAGCCAGGAAACCCATATAGCCAAGGAGACAATAAAACATAGTCACAGAGCCTTCATTACATTTCAGGATAATTTCTTCAGTCACTGAGGTCATATCAACATCTGGGAATGGGGGAGCTAATACCAGCCAGAGAGTACAAATGGCTGCTTGAATCAGGGAACAGGAAATAACAATGGAATTAGTTAATTTTTTCCCCACCCATTTCCTCATCCTGGATCCTGGTTTAGTGGCCATAAAAGCCAGAACCACTGTGATGGTCTTTGCCAAGACAGAAGAAACAGCAATCGAAAAAACCATTCCAAACATTTTTTGTCTGAGAAGACAACTTAATTTTCTTGGTTGGCCAATGAAGAGCAATGCTGAAAGGAAACAAAACAGCAGAGCAATGAGGAGTATATAGGTTAGGTCCCGGTTGTTGGCTATGACGATGGGAGTGTTGTGGTACCTCATAAATGCTCCAAGCACAAGAACAGTGGACAAAGAAAAAGAAAGAGCAAGACAGGCTAAACTGATCCCTAATGGTTCTTCATAAGTCAAGAAACTAATAGTTTTGGGAATACAAAAATTGCGCTTCTTGTTTGGATAGTATTTCTCTTTGCATGTAGAACATTCATTTCTGTCTGAAAAAAGAAGAAATTTGATTGAATTTTCATTAATATTCTTTATAATTGTCCAGCATGACATCATTGTAATATATAGAACAATTTCAATTTTTAAAAGTGTCTGATAACTCTCCAGAGACCAATGACACAAATTTTGTTTTCTGCATTTAATAATGTTAGATATGTTATTAAATTTTGTTTAATTTTTAATTTTATCATTAAAATCCGTATGTATATATGAGAGATGGAAAAGACAAATAATAGTTATAGTAAAAGCATTATAATAAAAATCTGTTCTGTTTATCTTCTGAGTGTATTAGTACACAGTACAAAGTAAATACATCCTTCTAGTGGTCCTTGACTTAAAACCATTCATTTAGCAATCTTTCAAAGTTACAACAGGTCTGAAAAAAGTGACTTATGACAGTCCTCAAATATACAAACGTTGCAGCATCTGTACCATCATGTGATAAAAATTTAGGTGCATAGCAACCGGCATGTACTGTATTTGCAACAGTTGCAGCATCCTGGGATCACATGACCTTCCCATTTGTGATCTTCCCAGCTGGCTTCCAATAAGCAAAACGAAAGCGGGGTTCACTTAACAACCATGTGAATCATTTAAGAATTACAATGATTTGCTTAATAATCTTCACAAAAAAGATCATAAAGTACCGGTCCAACTCATTTAACATCCATCTTGCTTAGCAATGGAAATTCCAGTCGTATTCATAATTCGATGACTGTATTTGATTGAATTAAAGTCATAGCATCTTGGCTAAGATGTTCCAAAACTGATAGATCTTGTCCTTACCATTAGCAGGGAAGGCTATGAGTCTAGGAGGACCCCTAGATTGAGCACTAATTCTGGGGGTGGGGGAATGCATCTGGAAAATCCATGAAAGAGCCAGAAATGTAGTAACTCTCTCTTGCTATGGTTGAATTTTAGCCAGATCTTACCCAACTCAACCTGGCCCTGGGACAAGATCTCACAAATATCACATGGTCATCCCAGGATTGAAATATACAACTAATTTCATCAACATAATAATGACATCTGATCCAATGTTGATGGATGATCCATGTCAGCAGTTTCATGGGGATATTAAACAGAAGGGATGAGAATATTGAACTCTGTGTAAACCCACAAGTCAGAGGTGTCAGACAGAACTTCTCCACCCCATCAACACTGATTAAAACTGGCTATGGAGAAAGGTGACCTACCACAAAAACTATGTCTCCTACTCCTAATCCTAGCAGTAAGTCTATAATGTTGCCATGATAGAAAAAAATTATAGAAAGTGATAGTGAATGTTGGTGTAAACTACTTTTAACTACATGAAATGTGTTCCACCTTGAATTTATTTAAAATATAATATTATTTGGGTGGATTTATTCAGTAAAAGGTGGTTCTGAGCAAATAAACATTTCATTCCATCTATAATATTTATCGAAATTTCCTAAAGTTAGGTTACAGAACCCTCAGCAACTGAGTTTCACCTAAGAACTCAATTCAGCTCTTAGCTTAATATAGTGGAGCTCTCTTTACTAGTTTACTAGAATTTTGATTATTAATTGCTGTTCTATGACAGTGAAGGAAAGTGCAAGTGGCCAGGATATTAATCTTCTTCTGACCCTGAAGATACCATTACTGCTGAATGAAACAATATTACAAATATGTGCAGTTTTGCAGTTATTTCACACTTTCCCAGATGGTTAAATTCAATAGAAAACATGTTTTGTTTTGTTTTGAAAAATAATCAGGAAACAGTGTTTATTTTTTAATTAACAAACTATGTTTGAATACTGCGCTGTCCAGAGGTACCAATTACCAGCTTTGAAAGGTGTGCTCTCAAAATATCAGTGCCTCCTACTTCTTTGAATTACCCAAGATGTAGTAAAGGTTGTTAAGATGGGAGCATAGGCATATTTTCATACCTTTCTCAGTTGAAACCCTCCCTTCTGGGCATGGGATGCAATCATAGCAGCAAAACAGCTTTCCTTCCTTCACCTGCTTGCTGAAACCAGGATAACAACTCTCACTACAGACAGAAATAGGTTGGACCTAGGAATTAAGGAAGAATATGGAGAAGAAATCATTTTTTTTTGGTCCAGACAGCAATGTTTGCTTATTTTCAAATTTTGTAGCCTGAAGAGAATTATATTCTGGAGTAGGTATAATGAAGCTTTTTGAGCCAATGAACAGATAAGTATGAAATGACGAGAATTTGTTGTAGGCATCTTCTGAATTTAGTAATAGAAATAATAACTTGGAAATCATTTTTCAAGTATAATCATAATATAAGACAGTCAAATTTCATAGTTTTTAAATTAAACATCTTCAATCTAATAGCACTGTCAATGAGTAGCTTTATCTATTAATTATGACCCCCTATTAGTATTGGGAAAAAACTGAAAGCATTGCTTAAAAATCAGAATTTATTTATTTATTTATTTATTTGCATTTCTATGCCACCCAACTCCCAAAGGAGAATAACTAAGAATGAATGCAGCATGAGTCCATAGTGGCCTGGAACTGAGGCAGATTGCATCAAGAGGACATGATGGCTCACTATTTCTACTCAAATACTCTTAAAGGGTCATTTTTATGTCATAGTTAATTGGGTCTAATGATGAGCTCTAAAATTGCTCATGGTGAAATAACTTTATATAAATAACTTTATATTTATAAAGTATAAATTATAAATTATATATTTATAATGTCAATATAAAACAATGATATAAGATTAGAGAAACCAGTACTAGTTCAGATTCTGGAATAGTAATTAAATTTTACCTGGTTAAACCAGCTGTGCCATGTAATCATCTCATAATTAATGGTTAACATTTTATCTGGGGGAGCTGAATGATCCACACTTCCAACTTTCAAATGAAGAAAAGATTTGTTTGGGAAAGCAACTAAGTTGATAACATCATATCCAATCACCAGAGTCCCATTCTGGTCAAAGAAAATCTGTTCCCCAGCACTATTGTTAAAAGCAACACTTCTCAGAAAATAGTGGAGCTAAATTGAAAAAAAAAATACAATAGATTGGAAAGATTAAATTGCTAGTCTCCATGCTGGTAATTTTCAAAATAGAAAAAAAGCACACATTTGAGTTGTTGTCTTCTAGGCAATTTTCTTTTTCTTATATCTATATATTACTAAAACCCTGTGTTTGTTTGTTTGTAATCTTCAACTGGGCAAAATTTGAAAGTGTACGACAACAATTATTGAACCAAGGTAACTCAGATAGGTTAATGTACAGAATGCTGAGACCCATGACTTCTGTGGGAATGCTGGTGAGATACAGCTGGCTATGGGCCAACAGTTGTTGCTGGGTGAGTCCTCTTTTTCTCTAGGGGAAGGGGCCTCTGGGGATATGCTCAATTGGGGAATGGAGATGTAGTTTTCCTCATGATTTGTGGCTCCCATAGCTCTCTATTCCCCTAGCAAAATGGAAAGCAGTTCCATGGGTCAGCTGAGGAGGGGGGAGGATGAGAAATCTTCACTGGGGATTTCTTGAGAGTTGTGAAGGTAGAGGAGATGGCACAAGGCTATATTATATGTGGAAAAAAGAATGACCCAATGGGTCATTAAGTCATCCAAATGAAATTAAAGAGGAGGTGGGACATGAATTAAAGGATTAGTAGAAGAAACCAAAATACTGTTGGTTCAAAAGAGATGGATAGAATAACAGAGTTGGAAAGGGCCTTGGAGGTCTTCTAGTCCAACCCCCTGATTAGGCAGGAAACAATGTCCCCTCTTCTTTGTGGCAGCCCCTTAGATATTGGAATACTGCTATCATCTTACCCCAGTCCTTCTTTTCATTAAACAATATACAATGCATATACATACACAAAATATACGATCTACATTATGATATATTAAGGGAATGGAAACAAGAAGAATGAAGAATTTGATCTATTACCTGCCAGACATCTTGATTATGAATTTTCTTTCCTATTCTATCCATCACTGACCTCTCAGCATTTCTAGAAGAAAACAGAGAATGTAAAGCATGAGCTATGGCATAAATAGCATTGTAGACACTGTAGCTGTGGCCAGTCATCTGCATTTCAAAAAAGATGCTAGGAAGGCTTTCCAAATTTTCTTTTCCATTGCAAATATTCTCATGCTCATAACTCAGAATTGTATCTGGGAATACACAGTCAAAGGCTTCTTGCAAGAACTGTCTGATAAATCCATCTTCCTTTGCACTTAAAGGATTTTGTGTCTCAGCAAATGATTTGAACTCTGGTAGACCAGTGGAATGCACTGTGAAGGAAAGGGCACCATCAATTATTTTGATATCCCAAGCACGTTGAAAAGGGATTAAATTGAATTCCATCTGTGCTGTCATTATCCAAACATTGCCTTTTGGTTTACTTCTCACCTCTTCTATGTTAGGAATATACTGAAGCCATAACAAATAGCCCATAGCAAAGGATTCTCCATTGAACACCAATACATTAGCTTTACCACCCATGACATAATCATAGATTCTTGCCCCCCATTGAAGCATGCCATCAAGTCTATTGAAATCAGTTAATTTGTGAAATCGTTCAATGAAAGAAACACAAACCCTATGTTTGGAAAAAAGAGGAATCATTGTTTCTATAAATTTTTCTCCCTGTTCATTATCCATAATAAGGATTCCAATCCATGTCCAGTTAAAATGCAGCAGCAGAGAGACAATCCCACTATGCTGAAGTTCTTCTGAAGGAACCATCTGATAAAAGGAAAGGCCTGGGGTTTTGTCATTCATTATTGGAGCAGAGCCACAAATGAGCTAGAGAGGAACAGGAAAAGAAGATAAGAGCAGCATCTAGATAACACTTTCAAGTCTTCATGGTGATCAATATATTCTAATTAATCATTTTATTCCAACCTTTAAGACAGCCTTGCCTGTCTTGCTGACATGAGAATTCCCTGAATTTCTATTCCTTGATTTTGTAGTTCTAGAAGGCATAACATCATGAAAGGTGTTGGAAGTCTGTTGAATTGTATTTCAGTGTTGCTACTGACAAGGAGAAATTTCTAATAGAATATTATGGAGCCTGACCTCATCTAAAACCAAGCAGTAGATTCATAGGGGATGGGTAATTGGTGCTTTTCCAAACAAAACCTTTTTTATGTTCCAAACAAAAGCATATTTGTCCTCACGTACAGCAGTAGTGGGTTCTAAAATCTGTTGTTACCGGTTCAATGTGCACATGCACAGAAGCGTCCCGGGCGGGTGGGCGGAGCTTCCCACCGCCGCCACTACCGGTTCTAAGAACAGGGCCGAACCGGGAGCAACCCACCGCTGACGTACAGGTATACCTACAGCTGTAGTCATGTCTAGATGCATAAATGAACATTTGGAATTTTATATTGGTATAAAATTTTAAATTATTCAATTTATGCTTCTGTTGAAGGTGAAACAAAATTTAGTTCAGAGATCTTATGAATCATTTAGATTTCCAATGGTTAATGAGGTTTTCTTGCAATATCTTTTGTTTCATAAGAACAAAGTGGAGATACATGATTTTTCTAATTCCCAGAGATGGCTTTTGAACTCTTGTAACAGGTTGTACTAGGTTTCTGTGACCTTTATTTCTAAATAAACTCTAGCGACTGCACTAGCATTGGAAGCAACTGGATACTTGGATTATATTCTGGAATTCACTCTGTCAAATGAAACCTTTTTAATGCTCACAGAGATTCAAAGCTGACTTGGAGAACTAGTGTGCCTTTTACGTAGCATTTCAGTTTCTCTGAATTATTGCAGCTTTCCTTCAATACTGCTGAGCATTTCTCCTCTTCTTTTCTAAAATCTGATTAGTGTCTTCTTGTGTGATGGTTTGTTTTTCAGGCTATATACTTTTTTCCTCATCTCTCTTTGTTGACTTGTAGCATAGGTTTCCTGGTTCAGTTAACTTCTTTTCATTCCTCTTGCATCTCTGGGCTCAAACAATAATGCTGTTCATCTTCTGACACTTGTCTCTTCCCTTGTAATGAATTTGCTATTGGACCAAATGCCTATTACTTAATAGCATACCCTACTACCTATGTATTTGGAATAAACATTCTAAAATCAAAATAACTAGATTTTATTCCCAGAATTGTCTATTCTTCCAACTAGCTTTTTAATAGGTGGGTTAAAACAGTAAGACTCTTGAATATAAGAGCTTACTTTTTAAAGAATTGCTGAAAGATGTTGCAAGTTAAATGGATTATTTCTGACTATTGGATTCTAGAAATTTCAGGGGAATAATTTTTCATCCATTCTCCCTGAATATACGGTACTTAACATTGCAATATGAAATTGCCTTGTGAAACTGGAAGTAGAATGGAATTTACATTGAAAAAATGTCTTACCTGTGGAATCTTATAGATATCCAAGATAGTTGCTACAGGAAGGGAGATTTGGGCATCCAGTCCTCCAAAAAGAGCTATGACATTACTCTGGAGGTTACATAGGTAGTTGGGGAACAATCTCTCAGTTGCTGATAGAAGTAGCATGGTGGCCTGATAAGTCCTTCTAGCATTGTTATAGCTATCATAAATACAGAAGCCCAAGGTGAGATTGGGTAAGATTTGTGGATTTTCATTGATTTCCTTTACTGCAAATGCCAAAGCCAGGATGTGTTGGTAATTCTTAGGAATGCCACTACAATGAGAGTCAAAAAGATATTCTACCATTTTTATATTCTCATCAATAGTTATACATAAGGGGAATTTAACAAGCTAGTTTCACCAACTTGTGCCATATATCTGGTGCTATAAGTGATCTCCCTTCTGAATATGAATTAATAAGAACATATTTACAATTGAATATGCTTCAGTGATATTCATTGTAAGACATTTTGGAAGAATAATTGCGCAAATAATTTTAAACACAGAGCACAAACAACAAAAAGGTAAAAGAGCTTTAAATCAGTCCTCCTCAAGCTGTGTCATCCTCAACTGTGTGTATGTTACCAAGGAGTACTCCCCAAGCAGCACAGCAATAGCAGAGAATTGCAAACTTGGAAGCCCATTCAGCTGGCAATGTTCTGATTTGGGAAGTGTACTTTAAACACAGAATATTGCCACATAGATGGGCTTCCCCATTCCCCATAAGTCCACAGATAATGTTCTCTGATTGAGAAAAGAATGCTTTTCTTAGCATCCAGATTGACCCCAGTCAATCATGTATTATTCTTTGATGGATTATTTCAGTAATCACAAATCTATGAAAATATAAACCAAAAGTAGCAATTCCATTCCTTACACATGTTGTTCAGGTAATATTGGAGGAGGGTGTTTTTCAAAGGTGACTTCATCTGAGACTGGAGCAATTTCAGAAGAAATGCCTCCCACCATAAAGTCTCCTGGCTGATGGTATTTGTGATATGGAGGATATGGATGAAAGATGTCGCACCTATGAACTTTGCACCCCACATGAGGGAGCAGCACTAGCAGCCAGACCAGTAGAGTTGCCATCCGAGGTGGCGCAGTGGTTAGAGTGCAGCACTGCAGGCTACTTCAGCTGACTGCTAGCTGCAGTTCGGCGGTTCAAATCTCACCGGCTCAAGGTTGACTCAGCCTTCCATCCTTCTGAGGTGGGTAAAATGAGGACCCAGATTGTTGGGGGCAATATGCTAACTCTGTAAACCGCTTAGGGCTGTAAACCACTATGAAGCAGTATATAAGTCTAACTGCTATTGCTATTGCTATCCCTATTACAAGGACAGATTTCAAAGATGTTCTGTTTGTTCTTACATCATGACCATTAGCATTTTTGAGATTAACATTGTATAACACGAATGGTAGTTTATCTAGGATCAGACTTGGTGATTCGTACTCATCTCTAAACCTGACATGTTTCTCTCTAGCTCTGAATGGTATTGATATTTTAAGACAAAGAGAGAGAAGTAACATTCTATATTAATCTTTTTTATTAATCTTTCTAATGAACACTGAGATTCAGTGAGACTTTGAGAAAAAGAAGAATTAAAAATAGTAATTTAGATGCACAAACAAGAAGGTGATTATTAAATTGGAGTTCAGTTTCCCCTAGGAAGTCCTGCAGAAATTATGTTGTTGTTTTTTTCTCTCCTATTCTTATAGGAACTAGGATTTTTTTTGGTAAGAATTGTGAATAGGGAATATCTACATTCATATTCTGGGAACAGTTTGATGGTGATGGTGGGCAAAGAAATTATGCCCAGAGATGTGCTTGAGATTTTCATGGGTTTGTTTGAGAATGCATTCTGACACTGACATGCTGATAATATGAGCCAACCTTGGAATATTAAAGAAGTTAGCATGGCCAGATCTGAAATTTACTTAAATGAGAGACCACCAAATGATTTATTGCAGTATAAATAGGAATCATTACTGTTTAAACAGGAATAAATGGGATGGAGTTTTAAACTATTCAGTCCAAATCAATGCTTAATTTAAAAAAAAAATGAGAATCTAAAAATGGGATATCTATTTTTATAAGTCAGCCTTTTAGGTGTTCAAAATGAAAAAAAAAAACAACTATTTCAATGGAACAGAAACCTTTAATAATATCTATTTATCTAGTTACCTGACAAAGACATTTTCCTGCCAGTACAGTTTAGGAGAAATAATCTGCATAAAACTTCTATAACTCTATCAGATTGGATTTTGAAAAGCTCAGAAGGAATCTCAAGTCTCTGGGCACTTAGATAGTATTCTTCTGAGAGATTAAGATCATCACTGATCCTGATCACTCTAAGGTTGATGTAGTTCCTTTACTGTAGCCTCATAAAAACCATTATCGCAAGAAGCTCAAATAATCTACTTTTTCTAGGGACCTTTGCAACTGAAAGGCCATCGCTTTCTCCATAACTTCTCAAAGAAAAGGAATGTTGGTGATAGATCTGTAGTTGTGCAAAACAGTCAGATCAAGTGAAGGCTTCTTTATCATAGGGCACACAACCATTTAGAGGTAATAGAAATACTCCATCATCAAATACTGGTGGAACTCATTAGGAGGAGCAGGGCTGCCTCTTTGTGAGTAGCCTTGCCAATCTGTATTACTCCTCCCTCCATTCAGCCCTACATGTCCTGTGATCTGGTAGAGAAGGCAATTCCTCCTCAGCTCTGCTGTCCGGTTGCAGCTGTGATTCTTCTCCACCCTGTGCTTCTAAACAAGCCCTCCAGCTGCAGCAGCATCTCTTCCCTTTCCTCTCTAGCCAGGTGCTCATCTGGTCATTCCCCCACTTTTGGCTCTACAAGCTCTTCCAGCCCTTTCACTCCTGGCTTGGAGGCCTTGGCATCTTTCTAATGCTCTTCCTTGCCCCCCACCCCGCTCTTAACTTCCTGGAGCCAATCCTTCCTTGTTCTCCAAGTTGGCATCCGGAGAAACCATCGCAGTAGGGCCCTAGATTAGTTGAGTCAGTCTGTGGTTGTCATGGTGGCCATAGAATCCTGGACCAGTCAAAATCATTAATCAGAGGACAGTGTGATGAACCCCTTCAACATAACAAAATAGTGAAACTCCACCAGCACACAGCAATTAGATCGGGTAGTGTGAGATATATCATTTAGAGCTGGCGGGGGGAGGGGACCTTTAAAAAGCACCTAGGTGGTATTTAGCCAACCTTATAAGGGTAGCACACAGCCAACCTTATAAGGGTGACAATATTTATTTTTGCTGTTGTAATTAGCACTGTTTACTTATACATACTTTTGTACCAGTGTTTGTTGAGACTTGAGACATGTCTTCTTCAAGTGGCACTCTAGTTGCTTTATCTTTTTGAGCTCTTGAGCAAATGAAAGGGCCACATTGCATCTGAGGGGCTGCTCTGATTCAATCCAGTTAAGCACTTTGAATATCCTTTTATTCCACAAGATGACTGGAGTCTTGAATGAACTGCCCACCAAAGATGCAGGAAATCTCCAAGATTCCTCTGAATACTCACAGTATCGATCAAGATGGACTATTTTAACAGATCCTTTTCCACTAGAGAGAGATGTCATAGCTCAAAATATCCAAGAAAACAGAGAATGATTTGCATGTCAAGAGGCAAAGTTCATGTAAATTGGATAATTAAGCAGTTAACAGTCTAAAGTAGGGGTATCAAACTCACGTTGTCACGGTGGCATCACGTGACGTATCGGGACTTTCCCCCCCTTCACTAAACCAGGCATGGGCATGGCCAGCGCATGATGCATCCGGCCCGTGGGCCGGGAGTTTGACAGCCCTGGTCTAAAGGCTAACACATAGCTCCTAGGCTACAGTAGCCAATGTGCCATATTGCGGTTGCCGTAGTTGCAATCCCAGTTTGCTCTAGTATTGAGAAACTAGGGGTGGGGGATGAAACATACAGGAGATAATTCTGATCAACCTGTAGTGCTAGGTGATGCAGAGTTGTAGCCAAGAGAACAATTGGCATTTACATTTCTTTTTGAAGTTAAAGTATGAAGCTGTAGATAAATGACTGATAATGATCAGTGGTCTGTTATCTGACCATTCCCTAGGTTGCATCTCTTTGCCCCATCTCTCAAGGACCTTCCCAAATACCATTACAGATGGAACTGTAGCTAACAGACTGATAATGACTGGCAGCTTCTTTGAATCTGAGAGCAAGATGCCAGGTCCTCCTGACCATTGCATATGGAAGGAAGACACCACTGAGCAATTGTCCAGCTGTCAAGTTATCACTCAGTCAAGGACAAACACTATGAGATTGTTCATCTTGATTATATTCTGGCATGCTACTGTATTTCATAGCTGATAGTTACATAATCAGTGAAAAAGATGTTAGAATTTAAATCCAAATCTTAGACATTTGCATTCCTTTGAAAACAGATACCTTCAAAGATTTCTCTGTAATATGTTTTGGATATATCCCTTTAAAGCAATAGGAAAAGGGGAGAGGAAAGGGCACACACCAATCCACAATTTTATAATTTACATGGAAATTATGCTGAAGTAATACAATTGTTGATATCAAGTAAATAAAAATGGAACAGAAAACGAATGTGCTTCAGAAAAGATACTTCAAAAACAGGATAATGTCTCAAGAACTGATACAAAGAAGTGGGATGCATACTTTTCCCTTAATGAAATCTTAGACTATTTGGAAAATGGAGAAAAGGTATATAAATCAGGATATGATAGAGATATTTTCATGATTAGTCTATATTATTTAGAAATGCAAAAATGTAAATTAAAAACTTTTGTCTGATGATGAAAGAGAGTGATTATTAATCACTCTTTTCTTCTCATTAGTTGTTCCCTGTTGTTCAGGTTTGGCCGAAACACAATGATATAACATTTGGGGAAAAAGATACAACCCAGGAGGCCAGCACCTGAAGCTAAGATAGAGAAGATCTCCACAGCCACTATGTATTTCCCTTTGGAGCTCAGGTATGCTGGGACAAAGGTTAGCCAAACGCTACAAAAGACCAACATGCTGAAGGTGATGAATTTAGCTTCATTGAAACTGTCAGGTAATTTCCTGGCAAGGAAAGCTGTGGTGAAGCTGATAAGAGCCAGGAAACCCATATAGCCAAGAACACAATAAAACATAGTCACAGAGCCTTCATTACATTGTAGGATAATTTCTTCAGTCACTGAGGTCATATCAACATCTGGGAATGGAGGGTTCATAGATAGCCAGAGTGTACAAATGCCTGCTTGGATCAGGGAGCAGGAAACAATGATAGAATTAGTTAATTTTTTCCCCACCCATTTTCTCATCCTAGATCCTGGTTTAGTGGCCATAAAAGCCAGAATCACTGTGATGGTTTTTGCCAAGACTGAAGAAACAGCCACCGAGAAGACTATGCCAAAAGTTGTTTGTCGGAGGATACAGATTAATCTTCCTGGTTGACCAATGAAGAGCAGCGCCGAAAGGAAACAGAGCAGCAGAGCAATAAGGAGTGTATAAGTCAGGTCCCGGTTGTTGGCTATGACGATCGGAGTGTTGTGATGCCTCATAAATGCTCCAAGCACAAAAACAGTGGACAAAGAAAAAGAATGTGCAAGGCAGGCTAAACTGATCCCTAAAGGTTCTTCATAAGTCAAAAAACTAACAGTTTTGGGAATACAAAAATCATGTTTCTTGTTTGGATAGAATTTGTCATTACATCTAGAACATTCGTTTCTGTCTGAAAAAAGAAGAAAGAATGAGATGTTATTTTCATACAGGTTGTATATATCTGTTTAGCATGGCATAAATTATCATACTGCAATCATAAAACTAATTTATGATTATAAATGTATAATAATTACTTTTTATAGTGTTTGTAAAATATTTTGTTTAACCAAGATTCCTGCTAAATTTAATTGGCAAACAAGTTTTATGTATTAAATTAAATAGAATTTGACTTTTTAAATTAACAAATTAAATTAACAATTTCTATCTATCATCCATCCATCCATCCATCGATCCATCGATCCATCCATCCATCGATCCATCCATCCATCCATCCATCCATCCATCCATCCATCCATCCATCCATCCATCCATCCATCCATCCATCCATCCATCCATCCATCCATCCATCCATCCATCCATCCATCCATCTATCTATCTATCTATCTATCTATCTATCTATCTATCTATCTATCTATCTATCTATCTATCTATCTATCTATCTATCTATCTATCATCTACTGTATCTATCATCTATCTTCTGACAAATGGAATTATAAAACTATGTTTCTGGTAAATCATGAAAAATATTTCTTTTATTTTCTCTCAGTGTGCAAGGCATATAAATCTTACTGAATTTAATAAAAGCTTTAGTATATGATTTATAACAGTATTCTCTGCATAAGTGAATGTATCTTGCATAAAATAATGTCCGTGCTTTTGGGTTAAAATTAAACTTTGTGTATGCCTTAGGTTGGTAACCCAAGCTGTTTTTTTCTTCATAATGAGTATGGAATCTTCAGTGAATCAAAGCCAGGGGTGAAATTCAAAATTTTTCCCTACTGGTTCTGTGGGCATGGCTTGGTGGGCATGGCAGGGGAAGGATACTGCAAAATCCCCATTCCCTCCCCACTCCTGGGGAAAGGATATCGCAAAATCTCCATCCCCACCCAACTCTGGGGCCAGCCAGAGATGGTATTTGCCGGTTCTCGGAATTACTCAAAATTTCCGCTACTGGTTCTCCAGAACCTGTCAGAACCTGCTGAATTGCACCCCTGATCACAGCCCTAATGAATAAAAATGATCAATAACTATCAGCCCATCTGAGATATCAAAGCTATATCAAGGACTATGATTTGGAATTCAGGCATATCCAATAGTATGGTATATGGAAATTATGCATGTAATGAAAGAAATGTGTACATATTGACTTGTGGAGTGAATATGTTCAGGGAAGAAAAGAAGCAATGATGGGTGTATATGTGCTCTGACACATTTTCCAGTGTATTTATTTATTTAAGGAATTTGATGGCTGCCCATCTCAAGCCATGAGACTCTTGGTAACAGAGGAAGAGGAAGAAGGAGAAGAAGAAGGAGAAGAAAAAGGAGAAGGAGAAGAAGAAGAAATATCAAAGCCAAGCAAACACAAAGCATATAAAAAACAAATCCAATGATTAAAACACAGCAAACATGGCTAAGGTAGATTGTACCATCTAAAAATTTGGGCCCAAGACCTGGAGAAAGCCTGACAACCATTTTTAAGGTCTGCAGGTTCTGATGCCTGCCATATGTTGGGGGAAGACAGTTCCAAAATTCCATGTGATATTTCCACCCAAGCCTCGTTCTCCTGAATTGCTTCCTGGCTTTCCAGACTAACACCAGAGACGAGAGAACACCTTACCATACCCATTTTATAAGTTGCTTTTCCAACTCAGGTAGAACAGGGAGGGAGGTACATTGTTTCTTCCCTTTCAGCTTTATCTGTTGTCCTTGACATGCCTAACTGTCTTCCTTTACTGGGGAGAGGTAGGAGATCATTGTTCTCAGTGATTTTCATAGTGGAAACGGAAAGTGAGTCTAATGAGGGAGGAAGTGTTGGCTTCACAGAATAAACCAGATAGGAACCACAACCAGATGAGCTGTTTCTACTTTATTGTACATTTACATTCATAGAATCTTGCAAGTATGCAAGTACAATTCTTTGCCACCCACACAATTCCCTTACACCCTGAGAAACTAGGGAAGGTCTCTTCTGAGTTTCTTGCCCTGCCTATTATCTAGCTGCAGGCTATGCTGTCTCTTATTTAACATTTCCTTTGCAGCATCTCTTTGCACAGTCTGACAAGGTCTTTTTTTACATACCAATACAGGTAGCATGGTAGAGTGTCTAATAGACCTTGAAACAAGTGGGAAGGAGAAAGTCCAATATAGAAGAGATTTTGTAGTGCAAGGGAAAAAAAAGAGCTTAGAATAACTTTGCTTTAATTTCTGTAGGCTGATATGTAGAATTATGTTGGCAGGCTTTCAAGATTCTATTCCTTTAAACTACTGGTTATAAATATCATTCCAGAACTTCAAGCAGGGGTGGGCTTCAGATCCTTTAGCAAAGAGTTCACTGCCCCGTTGCTGGGTGGACGTGGCCATGGTGGGCGTGGCCTAGTTGGCCGCCTGCACCACGGCAGCGGGGGGTGTTTTTCGCCCTCCCCAGGCTCTGGAGGCTTTCCTTGAGCTTCAGGGAGGGTGAAAACTGCTTCCCCTGGGCTCCGGAGGCGCTCCGGAGGCCGGAAACAGGCCCATTTCCGGACTTCTGGAACCTCTGGTAGGCCCATTTTTGCCCTCCCAGACCCTCCGCGTGGCCCCTGCACTTACCTGGAATGATGAACAGGCTGCATGGAGACTCCTGGGAGGAGTGGGGAGGGGCAGGAGGAGTGGGGCAGGGAGGGCGTGGCCAGCCAGGGGTGGCATTTGAGGGTTCGCCAAACCCCAGCGATCCTTGGCTAGAGGATTGCCTGAACCCTGCCAAACCCCCAGGAGCCCACCCCTGACTTCAAGTGGTTTTCAGCTGACTTCTAAGAACTTGACAGAATGTGAACAAGAGAGTTTATCTTAAATTTGTTGATTCATAGGAAGTATATGATAAAAGGCTGAAGAATGGAACACTTACACAAATTTGGAACTAAAGGTTGATTGTTAAATGTGATAATAGCAGTGTATGATTGAAGTGATGCAAGTGTGAGAATAAATAGAATCCTTAGCAAAAAGTTTAGCATAATTGAGGGAGTAAGAATGTGTGGCTTATATGATTTGGATATTTAATATGAATAAATATATGAGAACTATTTTTAGTGATATTAGGGGAATATTGGTTCAGGATACAACTTTATTTTTTAAGGTCAAAGATAAATATTTTAAAAAGTGGTCATATTACAATAAATCACGTATGAAATAAAAATAAAACACACAAAAAAAGCAACTAGTAATGCAAAGAAGACATCATAACATTTCTACAAGCTATGGTTATTAAAATTTAGAAAGATTATTGGAAACATGAAGTACTTTAATTCTTAGTTTCACTATAATCATGTTTTATTTTCACATTTAAAATTAAAATAAGAATTAAACTCTACCTACTGAAGTTTGATCATCTAAGAGAAAAATGAAAGCCTCCTATTTAGAGGAGCAAATTAGGATATCTAAAAATTGGTTTTGAAGATTGTCCTCCATTTATTTTCTAGAGAGCATTCTAGTAATATATTTATTAGAATTTTTCCTGTCTCTGCTACTTCATAAGCTTCTCAAGAAGGTAATAGCAATAGCAATAGCATTTAGACTTATATACCGCTTCACAGTGCTTTACAGCCCTCTCTAAGCGGTTTACAGAGTCAGCATATTTCCACCAATAATCTGGATCCTCATTTTACCCACCTCGGAAGAATGGAAAGCTGAGTCAACCTTGAGCCGGTGAGATTCGAACAGCCAAACTACAGGCAGCCGGCACTCAGCAGAAGTAGCCTGCAGTACTGCACTCTAACCACTGTGCTACGACGGCTCAATAATCATAATAATCATACCTAATATTCCTTTCTCCTCCTATTTTCTCAACAACAACATGTAAGACTGAGAGAGCATGACTAGGTCAAAGTCACTTCACTGGCTTTCATACCTAAGGCAGGACTAGAATTCTAGGCCAGCAACTTAACTACTACACCAAACTAAAACAGATTTTCATGTGAAACAGAAACAATTGGAGGCAGATGGTCCTATAGATTGCCAACATTTATTCCATGAAGGTTTTTATAAGTTACAACTAGCAGTTAGACTAGAATCTGGAAGACTACTACTAGTGCAGCTTGTACCGCAGAAGTGTTACCAGAGGTCGTCAGCAGAGGTGGGTTCCTCCTGGTTCGGACCGGATTGCCGAACTGGTAGCGACCTGCTGGTGATGTCACAGTGACATCACGGATCTGGTTTGGTCGGTGCCGGTCCGTGGGCGCGGCCATCTTTTTTAAAAAAATTTTTTTTGCAAAAAAAATTTTTTGGGAATATTTTTCCGGGTTTTTTTTCCCTTCTGCGCATGCGCAGAAGCCGAGTTCCCGGCACTACGCATGCATCGCCATCTTCTATTCGGCTTTTATTTTATTTTTTTGAAATTTTTTCTGATTTTTTGGCACAAAGTGCATGCGCGGCCACGAGGCGCGGCCACGTGGCGTGGGAGGAAGCGAACAGGCAGCAAGGTAAGTTAGAACCCACCCCTGGTCATCAGTCAGCATGATCAATGCTGTCTGAGTGATCAATAAGAAAGAAGGTTCATTGAAATGGTTGGGTTATGTAAAGAGAAAGAGTGAGGTGTGGTTCAAAACAAACTTATGAAGTAAAAGTGTATGGAGACCTGAGAATTTTAAAAAACAAAAGGGAATGAATGAAAAAATTTATTTGTGTAATAATATGAAGGATTTTTTGCAAAGGCAGAAATGTTAAATGAACAGTGTTAGTGTAAACTAGTTTTAGTTACATTTCTTTTTCTTATGTCATGCTTTTAATTTTTTGGTACCATTTCTTATTCCTTTTTTGTGTGTGCACTGCATTAGGATGCTTAATCTGAAAGGAAATAGCATGATGGGTACAGTATATATGTATTTATAGTATACCTCAGTGGCCTTAATAAATATAAAAATACTTCTTTAAAAATCAGTTCATGTTACGCACAACTTAACCACTAGATAAAATAACTTTTCTTTTTTTTTCTTGGGCTAGCATCTGTTTAAAAGTGCTTATTCTTTCTGTCTTCCTACAGACATCTGAATAGTTTTTATTTATTATGAATAACTAGCTGTTTGGTAATGCTGAGTTTTGAATTTTAAATTCAGAAAATTCCATTTGTAAATTTGTCAACACACAAGGAAACTCTTGTTAGAAGAAGTGGCAGATAAAAAGCAGTGGATCCAACCTCCTATATGCTTCTGTGGATGCTACAAAATATACAAGCCCAACATACCTCTTTGTCTAATTGTATTGCTACCAGGGAGCTCAACATACAACATAGGTAAAGAACTTATAAAAAATATGTTTTGTGGGAAACAAAAAAAAGTGACATAAACATTGTTCAATGATACGTACATACAGTAATTACAATGATGCTTCATAAATGATTGGATGATATCCCTTAAGGTGTAAATAAAGATTTGATAACTTAATTACTTCATCATTACTATCAAAAGTAATGATAAAATTATGCTAGAATATTCCAGAAAGCAGAAATGATTCATCCCACACCATGTTGAATTTGATGAAAATATATTAATTAGTAGATAAATATCTCTTACCATTCTCGGTTGAAACCCTCCCCTCTGGACATGGGAAGCAGTCATAACAGCAAAATGGCTCCCCCTCCTTCACTTTTTTGCTGAACCCAGGATAACAGCTCTCACTGCAGACAGAGATGGGTATCACCTGGAAATTAAAGAGGAAACTTATACACATGGACACTTTTTAGCCTCTCATTTGAAATGATGAAAGTATGTCATGGGCATCTTCCCAGTTTAGGGATAGAAATAATAGTCTGAAAAAGGGGTTTATATTGTAAAAGCATAAAGCTAGTATAAAGCTCAGTTAAATATACTTCTTTTTAGATTAAACAAGTGCAATCATGAGTTCTTAAAAGAGAGAGAGAAACAGAGAGAAAAAAAGGACTTCTAAGGATAAATGAAGCATGGGCTCACAATGGGCTGGAAATGAGACAAATTTTGTTATGAGGAAATAATACCCCACTTAGTTTCGCCTAAAAACTGTTAGTGTGTCATAATTATGCTACAGCTAATCAGATATATTGTTGATCTCTATAAGTTGCTTATCTGGAAATCACCTTATGTAAGAATTTACTATTGTCCAATATGATGAATTTACATATAACATTATTTGT
>QLTV01001835.1:806162-819787 GCA_003457575.1 Thermophis baileyi
CCATGTGAGGAAAATAAGCTTTCTAAAATGATAATTATGAGTTAACTAACATAGGTAGAGATCCAGCAAAACTCAATGGACAATAGTAATATAATAATAATTAAGGTAAAGATTATCAATAATTAAAGAAGCACAGCATTCTGACAGAAGCATGATTTCTTTCCATTCTAGGACATGGGAACTCAGTCAAAATACAGATTCATAGTTACGATCAAATTTTCATAGTATTTTTACTAATAAGAGTATTACCTGCCAGAAATCTTCACTATGAAGCTTCCTTCCTATTCTATCCAAAATTGATCTCTCAGTATTTCTAGAGGAGGACATAGCATGTAATGCATGAGCTATGGAATGAATAGCATTGTAGATGCTGTAGCTGTGGCCAGTTATGTCCATTTCAAAAAAGGGTCCAGGAAGATTCACCAAATTCTCTTTACCATTGCAAATGTTCTCATCCACATCACTCATAACATTTGGGAATACACAGTCAAAGGCTTCTTGCCAGAACTGTTTGATAAATCCATCTTTCTTTGCACTGAAGGGATTTTGTTCCCCAGCAAATAATCTGAACTTTGGTAGAGCAGTAGAATGCACTGTGAAGGAAAGGGCACCATCGATTATTTTGATATCCCAAGTTCGTTGAAAAGGGATTAAACTGAACTCCATCTGTGCTGTCATTATCCAAACATTGCCTTTTGGTTTACTTCTCACCTCTTCTATGTTAGGAATATACTGAAGCCATAACAAATAGCCCATAGCAAAGGATTCTCCATTGAACACCAGTGCATTAACCTTACCACCCATGACATGATCATAGATTTTTGCCCCCTGCCGAAGCATGCTATCAAGTCTACTGAAATCGGTTAGTTTGTGAAATTTTTCAATGAAAGAAACACAAACCGTTTTTTGGGAAAAAAGAGGAATCATACTTTCTACAAATTTTTCTCCCTGATCATTGTCCATAATAAGGATCCCAATCCATGTCCAGTTAAAATGCAGGAGCAGAGAGACAATTCCGTTATGCTGAAGTTCTTCTGGAGGAACCATCTGATAAAAGGAAAGGCCTGGGGTTTTATCATTTATTACTGGAGCAGAGCCATAAATGAGCTAGAGAAAAATAGAAAAAGAACATAAGAGAAACATCTAGATAACATTTTCATAGCAGTAAACATATATATTTAAAATAATCTTATAGGTAGCGCCAATTAGCAACCATAATTAAGCCCGGAATTTCCAGTGTAAATTATTTTAATCATAGGTTTTATTGATCTTGATTTTACAATATTTTTTTTGCTTGGGTTATTAAACAAATCTTCACAGTTATGAAGTGAATCCGGCTTCCCAATGTTGTTGTTTTTTTGCTGTTTTTTTAAAAAATAGAAATTGGCAAAAAAAAAAAAAAAGGGTTGCAAATTGTGAGTATCTGACCACAGGATGCTGTAAATGATTATAATGGGAGCCAGTTGCCAAATGCCTAAATTGAAATTACATGATTGTAAGGGTGATGTTATGATGATAAGTGAAGGTACATATTTCAAATTACTTTTTTTGAAGCCACTGTAATTTGAACAGTCATTAAATGTACGGGCAAAAGCTGAGGACTACCTTTCTACCAACCTCTTAAAACATCCTTGTCATTGAGATGAGAATTCCCTGAATTTTTATTCCAGGAATTTCTAGTTCTGGAAGGCATAACAGTCTGGAAAGTTTTGGAAGTTTGTTGAATTACATTTCAATGATGCTCAATCTCTGGAGGAATTACTTATATGAATTAATCTAAAATCAAGCAGCAGATTCATAGATGTTGGGCAATTGCTTTTTCATATTATCAAAATATTGAATGAGTAGATATAATCCTTGTTTGTCTACATGCATGGATATACTTAATAGTTTTGCCTATATACACAAATGGACAATATGATTTACACATTGATCTAAAAATTTATATGGTTAAATTTCTAACAGTTCAAGTGAAACCAAGGTTACTTCAGGAAGAATCAGAGAGTATTAATATTTGCAGATTTCAGTGAAATTAGTTTTTTAAAAAACATCTTTTGCTATTTAAGAACACAAAATTTAACTTTATGAAGAAACGTCTAGCCACATAACCAATTACAATGCATTTGAAACGGTGAAAGTTTGTCATGGGCACTTTCCCAATTTAGGGATAGCAATAATAATTTAGAAAATGGTTTTGCACTGTAAGAGCAGCAGTGTAAAGCTTAGTAAAATATAATTGTTTGAAGATTAAACAAGTGCAATCATGAGTTGGGAAAAGAGAAAGTAATCTTGGCAACGGTGGCATTCTCTCTTACGAAAGGAGATTTGGGAGTCAAGTCCACCAATTCTTTGACAATATTCTGGATATTTTCTATCTAGTTGGAGATAATTATTTATTACTGTGCAATTAAATTTTACAAATATTAAAAATATTTATTTTTTTCAAAGCAACTAATCTCTAACAAAAACCTTTTTATATGCAGAGCTAGATTCATCTAGTTTAAAGGAAACAAGATCTGTGGCTGAATTTCTGTTGGAATTTAACACTAATTCCAACAGATTACAGATCACACTAATCACTTGCAGATTGGTTCCTTTAACAACAGTGGGTCTTAATTTATTGAGCATTAAATTTTGAGATTGATTTAAATTGGATCACATTCCAATCCACTGGCTGAGTTCACACAACATGCTTAACACTAAGACCAGGTTAACAAATTCCAAGTACACTGTTTTTGAGCAATGATGCATCCAGATAAATGAACCAACTAATTATGTAATATGATGGCATAGTTCATGCAATTACTAAGAAAATGGTTTTTTTGTTTTTTTTAAGAAATCACTGAGCCATAAAAATTTGCACACAAATTTTACTCTAATCCATGAGGATTAAATCACTGATTTAATCAGCTACCCAGTTTGGATCCATTCATGAAAAATGAACATCTGAATTATTTATTTGAATATACATTTATCTGAATATACATAACACTAAAAAAAACCCAAGCTCTGATGTAAAAGCAGGACATTAAAAGTAGAATGACATTTGCATGCAAGGATGTCCAACCTACCTGTGGAATCTTATAGATATCCAAGAGAGTTGCTACATGGAGGGAGATTTCAGCATCCAGTCCTCCAATAACAGCTATGACTTTATTCTGAATGTTACATAGGTAGTTGGGGACCAGTCTCTCAGTTGCTGATAGAAGTAGCATGGTGGCCTGATAAGTCCTTTGAGCATTGTCGTAGCTATCATAAATATGGAAGCCCAGGGTGAGATTGGGTAAGATTTGTGGGTTTTCATTGATCTCCTTTACTGCAAATGCCAAAGCCAGGATGTGTTGGTAATTTTTAGGAACTCCACTACAATGAGAGTTTCATTACACATCAGAATGATATTCAACCAGCATTTACTGTACATTCTAATCAATAGTTACAGTATAACAGGCAAGCCCCATCAATTAATTCCATGTTTTGAATACAGAAAACTAACAGCCATTGAGTTGTAGAATTAATAGGCAGATAAGTATCAGGGGTATATGATAAAGAATTCAACATTCATTGTCAAAACACATACATTTCTGCAGGAAAACCGTGCAAATAATTTAAGACCTAAAACACAGGGAATGTCTGGAATCCACATGTATAATGTGGCTTTCAAAAGGAAAGACACTCAGTCATCTGGCACAGAGCCAGGCTTGCAGACACCCCTGTATTGTTACTTGGAATAGAAGTTCCTGCAGTGTGTTTGAAGGAGTTGTGTTTTTATTAGATATAAAGCAACTTAATGTATCTATATAGAAAAATGCAAAAGTGCTCTAAATCAGCATTATGGTTTGGTTCTGCAACCCAACAAGACAGACACAGACTTCAGAGGATAATCAGAACTGCAGAAAAAACAATTACTGCCAACCTGCCTTCCATTGAGGACCTGTATACTGCACGAGTCAAAAAGAGGGCCGTGAAAATATTTACTGACCCCTCACATCCTGGACATAAATTGTTTCAACTCCTACCCTCAAAATGATGCTATAGAGCACTGCACACCAAGACAACTACACACAAGAACAGTTTTTACCCAAATTCCATCACTCTGCTAAACCAATAATCCCCTCACCACTATTCACTAAGGCTGCATTACTATTACTATCAGTCTTCTCATTGTTCCTATCACCCATCTCCTCCCACTTATGACCGTAGGACTGTAACTTGTGCTTGTATCCTTAAGATTTATATTGATACTGATTGTTTCCTGATTGCTTATTTGTACCCTATGACCATCATTAGGTGTTTATTCTATTCTATTCTATTCTATTCTATTCTATTCTATTCTATTCTATTCTATTCTATTCCCTGTCCCACAGTATTGCCCAGGCTGTGTAGAAATCACTAGAAGTAGAAGTCCACCTGTAGATACTCAGTTGTAAGAAGTTTGCTTTACTTATTTCATTTTTTTCCACATTATATGTTGCCTGGGTGATAAAATAATTCTGTTCTTAGCATCTCCTTAATTTCACCTAGTCAATCAGCTATTATTTTCTGATGGAAATATCATCATTAATTATTTTTTAATCAAAAAGACAGGAAAATATGAACTAACAATAATTACATTCCTTACACAAACTGCCCAGGCAATACTGGTGGGGGATAAACTTCAAAGGTGACTTTTTCAAAGACTGGACCAACTTCAGATGAAATTCCACCAACCATTATGTCTCCTGGATTATGGTACTTGTGATATGGAAGATATGGATGAAAGATGCTGCATCTATGAGTCATGCACACCACATGGGGACTTAGCACTAGCATTAAGACCAATAAAATTTCCTTCCCCATTACAAGGGCAAATGTCAAAAAATCCCCTTATTACATTTCAAAATCTCAAAGAACCCTTCTTATTCCTAGAATAAAGCCATTAGCGTTTTTGCAATTAACACATCCTGACTCTAAGTCTTATTCCTGTTATATCCTAGAACAGATTTGGGAATCCTTAATCATCCTCAACCCTGCCAAAAAAATTTGTAGCTCTAAATGGTATTAATAATTTAAGAGAAAGAGAGTAGGAATATCCTACATTTGTCTTTTTATTATTCTTTCTAATGGGCGCTGAAATTCAATGGGATTTTAAGAAACAGCAGAATTAATAATAGTAATTTAGGTGCACGAACCAGAAGGTAACTATTCAGTCTGAGTTCAGTTCTCTAGGGAAGACCTGAAGAAATCATGTTTTCAGAGTTGACTTATTGTTTGACGGTGATTGTGGACAAAATGATGATGCAAGATTTGTGGGTAAGGCATTTATGAGTTTTTTTGATGTGGTATTTGAAGCTGGCTTGCTGATAATATGAGTCAGCCTTGGAATATCAAAGAAGTTAGCATGGCTATACCTAAACTTTACATAAATAGGGGACCACCAATTATGTATTATAGTATAAATATGAATAATGTCTGCTTAAAAATGAATAAAAGGCACAGATTTCTAAACTATTCAGTCCAAATGATTGCTTAATTTTTTTCAAAAATGAGCTCCAAATAGTCAGACAGACCCAAAGAAAGTAGACATTTTGAGTGTTCTGATAGACCCCTTTAAGCTGAGGATTTGCCTTAAATCTTAAAATTATTTTCCTGATGTAGTGACTGCTTTAAACATGAAATGTGGGCTATCAGTTTTATAACAGGTTGATTTTTAGCCATTAAAATAAAAAAAATGATTACTTTAAATTTCATTCACTGATATGCAATTATTGCATGCGAACAAGGATTTGCCAAGGACATTCACTAAAAACTAGGGTTTTTTTAATCTATTGACAATGACCTTTTCTGCTAGTACAGTTGAGGACAGGTCACTGCATATAAAACATCTATAAATATATCAGAATGGACTTTGTAAACCTCAGGAGGAATCTGAAGTCTATGGGTACTGAGGGGATTCATATGCATCATTGCAGTGCATCAGAGTGGACCGAATGGGGAAAGAACACTGCAGAATCAGTCTTTCTAATGCTGATAAAAGTTTAATATACAGGGAGGCCCAAGTACACGTTTTTACAGCTTTTCACTCAAATTTTTGTCACAGAAATTTAAACAGAGTTCCTTCTCACCCCTGCCCCCCATTAGTCCTTCTTTCCAGTGGACTATGTTTTCATTTGCCTGTTCAGATATCTGTTGACATTAGGACATGGGTGCACTAAGAGCCACAAATTAGTTCTGTCTTATTCTGTCCAGGTTCAGAAATGTCACATTTCCTGACCCCAAGGGTGACATAAAAGCACAGATACTCTATTTTGCTAGGGGCGAGTTGCAGCTGTTCCCCCCGCCCCCCATTCAGGCTCTTATAGCCTCCAGGCATTGACCAAGTACCTAAGCAGCATCATTTGCTAAGTGTTTCATTTATTTAACTCTGGGCAGCTTACAAGGTTAAAAAATAAAACAAAATGTTGGTCCACCAACTTCCTCCAGTGTGATACTTCCCCATTGGGGTCTCAAGCCAGGTCTTCAGGCCCTTACAAAAGGTCAGGAGGGTGGGAGCAGATTTCACCCCCAGGGGCAAGATGTTCCAAAGGGCAGGACCCAGTTTGATATCTTCAACAGACTGATGAAGCTAAAGCCTGTTCTGTCACCCAGTAGTTTCAAATAGATGATAAACAGGAGGCCAGTCTGACTAGAGAGATCTGAGGCATTCCCCACAACAGATCTAGGGATGTAATTTTCTTCCCTATAACACAAACTGGTACTGCCCACAGAGAAAGGATAACAATTGCAAATCATTTGTCAGTCCAGTCCAGCAGGGTATATATACATCCCCATATTGGTATTGGAGTTGAGGCTATTCCCACATGCAAAACCCAGAAGTGCACATTTCCAAGATAAGATATCCTCTTCTATATCTAACCAGGTTTTGGCTCTGGAGATCAGAGCCAAGAAAGCGGCTGGAATTTTATATTATTCTTTTGGACTTCCAGAAGACCAAAAATTTGGTTTTGCCTGTGAGGGAAACTTTCACCATTGGAGGTGGTTGACGGGATAAGATCTATCTCTGTACCATCTGTCTCTTAGTTCCTGGTTTTTGCATAGTTTTTTTAAAAAATAATTTGCATAATCTTAAATTTTTAATTATTTTAATTTATCATTTTATGATTTGTAAGCTGCCCAGAATTGCCTTATCGGGGAGATTGGTGGCATACAGATTTAAAAAATAAAATTAATAAATAATAAAATATGTGTCTCAAATGTATATTATGTTCTATCTTTAAAGAGAAATTTTATTAAAAGATCCATTGTCGGTATTTGACACTAAATAAATTTATAAAGATGCTTTGAATCTTTGTTGAATGCGTGAACAACTTGTAAGGAAATGTTATCATATTTGATGGATGTGTAAAAAGCCCAAACAATTTTGGATACAAAAACATATTAATTCAGAGAATTTTAGAGATTAAACTACAGCTAAAACAAGAGCCTTTTCTTTTGGGACTAATGGACAAACAACTGGAAAAAGTCATGGAACTTTGTTTTTATATAAGACAAAAGTAGGAAGCTCAAGAAACAAACAAACTAACAAAAAGGCACAAGTCTCACTCTCTAAATCAGGGGTGTCAAACTCAAGGCCCGGGGGCCAGATCCAGCCTGTGACGTGCTTAGATCTGGCCCATGGGGCCACCCTGGAAACAGCAAAGGTGCCCACGGTGCCTCTGCCAGCAAAAATGGAGCTTGGGAGGGCCCTCCCGAGCTCCGTTTTTGCTGGCAGAGGGTTGCAGGAAGCCGTTGCAGCCAAAAATGGAGCTTGGGAGCCCTTTTTGATGGCAGAGCACTCAGGCCACCACAGGCACCCCCAACATGAGTGAGGTCGAGCTGGTTATGCCCACCCTGGCCATGTCCACCATGCCCCCCCCCTTGAGGTCAAACCAGGGGTGGGTTCTGGATCCTTTTGCTGCCAGTTCGCTCAGGGTCGCGCAGCGCGTGTGTTTACGCCCCCGTTGCAATAAAAAATAGCTTCTGTACATGCGCAGAAGCAAAATCCAAGATGGCGGCACCCACGAAGATACCAAAAGAACTGGTTCCATGACGTCATTGCTGGTTTACTAACGGTTCTAAAAAAACTGGTTAGAACCGGTAGGAACCCACCTCTGGGTCAAACACAATCCTGATGTGGCCCTCAATGAAATTGAGTGACACCCCTGTCCTAAATCCTTTGAATATACATGTAATCCCCATTTAGCGATTCAACTAGGAAACTTTGTCACCAAGCGGAAAATCATGTGACTACAGCAAACCTATGATCTTACTTCCCCTTCTATTGTTAAGTAAAGTGACACAGATGCTAAGGGGGAAAATAACATGTTTGTGACTTAGAATTTTACTGCTGGCTTCTCTATTAACTCTGCTTGTTGCAATGAATGCTAACTGGCATTCATGTGACTGTAGGATGCTTAAATGTGAGGATTGGTTGCAGAACTGTATTTTTACACTGCTGTAATTTCAAGCAGTATACACACAAACCTATACAACCAGGAACTCTTATACCCAGGAAGAGCAGAGATTTGCTTTTCTGGAAAAGTAAAGAGGGAAGGCTCAGTAGTATGGAATTTATCCAATCAGAAGACATAGTAGCTTGTACACAGGGATGAATGCCTTGGCAGCTATTGTCAGTGACTCAATCTTAAGGAATCTCTTAAACCAGTTTAGAATCAGCTGATATGTACAAAAGAAAATATGTACAAATGGTACATACAGTACTCATCTATTTTAATTTAGCTTAGCAGGTTGCATAACATACTTCTAATTTGAATTCAGCACTGAAAGCTACCCTTAATTAAACTGCAATTGGTCAAATTTAATGAGGAGAGGGCTCAGTGATGGCAGCACTTTTGGCTGTACATGGGTGTCTTTGTGGATGTTGGGATCCCTAAGCAGTCAGGTCCTGTGGTCTACCTGTGAGGAACAGCTATCTGTAGCACATGTGGGCAATTACCCTTCCTCTCTTTATCTGAAAAGATTCCAAGGAACTGGATAACCACAAGTCCCTTGGTCTTTGCTGTGGTCATTGTTCATCTTCAATTCACCATATTTCCCCTGGATATCTGTAACCCAAATGTCTTTAACAGTTAACAGCCCAAAGGTTAACACAGAACTCTTAGACTAGGGTGGTCAATGTTCAAGATTGAAGCTGCTATAGCTAGATCATCTAGCTGAACGTGCTTCAGAAAAGATGCTTAAAAGTCTGGTTAATGTCTCAACACTGATACAAAGAAGTAGGATGCATACTTTTCCCTTAGTTAAATCTTAGAATGTTTGGAAAATGGAGAAAAGTTATATAAATCAGGATCTCAGATGGATATTTTCATGAATATTCTATATTGTTTAGAAATGCAAAAATCTAGATTAAAAACTTTTGACTGAGGATGACAGAGAGTGATTATTAATCACCCTTTTTTTCTCATTAGTTGTTCCTTGTTGTTCAAATCTGGCCAAAACACAATGATATAACATTTGGGGAAAAAGATGCAGCCCAGAAGCCCAGCACCTGAAGCAAAGATGGAAAAGATCTCCACAGCCACCATGTATTTCCCTTTGGAACTCAGGTATGCTGGGACAAAGGTCAGCCAAACACTGCAAAAGACCAACATGCTGAAGGTGATGAATTTGGCTTCATTGAAACTGTCAGGTAATTTCCTGGCAATAAAAGCTGTGATGAAGCTGATAAGAGCCAGGAAACCCATATAGCCAAGGACACAATAAAACATGGTCACAGAGCCTTCATTACATTGCAGGATAATTTCTTCAATAACCGTGATCATATCAACATCTGGGAAGGGGGGAGCCCTTGCCAGCCACAAAATACAGAGGCTTGCTTGGATCAGGGAGCAGGAAACAATGATAGAATTAGATATTTTTTTCCCCACCCACTTCCTCATCCTGGATCCTGGTTTGGTGGCCATAAAAGCTAGAACCACTGTGATGGTTTTTGCCAAGACAGAAGAAACAGCCACTGAAAAGACTATACCAAAAATAGTTTGTCGGAATAGACAGGTAAATCTTCCTGGTTGGCCAATGAAGAGCAGTGCCGAAAGGAAACAGAGGAGCAGAGCAATGAGGAGTGTATAGGAGAGGTCCCGGTTGTTGGCTATGACGATGGGAGTGTTATGGTGCTTCATAAATATTCCAAGCACAAGAACAGTAGACAAAGAAAAAGAAAATGAAAGACAGGCTAAACTGATCCCTAATGGTTCTTCATAAGTCAAGAAACTAATACTTTTGGGAATACAAAAATCATGTTTCTTGTTTGGATAGAATTTGTTTTTGCATCTAGAGCATTCATTTCTATCTGAAAAAAAAAAGAGAATTTATATGTTATCCTCATATATGTTCCGCATTTCTGCATTGGCATTATTGTTACAGTATATATTATTATCATACAGATAATTTATGATTACAAATATGTAATCTTTATGATCTTTATAAAATATTATGAGTACTAATATTCCTGTTAAATATAATTGGCACACAAGTTTTATTTAATAGTATTTTATATTTATTTTATTAACATTTTTTATCATCTGTCTATCTGTCTGTCTATTATCTTTCATCTATCTGTCATCTTTATAAATGAAATTAAAGAACTATGGTCCTGGTAAATCATGAAAAAATATTTTCCTTGGATTTCTCTATGTGAACAGGGAATATAAATTTCATCTGATTTATACTAGGACTAGGATGTATAGTATATTCATTAATGTATTCTCTGGATAAAATAAAGTAACTTGTATTAAATATTATCTGTACATTTCATTTAAAACAGTTTTTCAGGTGAATAGCTATAAGGCAAAATGCCTCAAATTTGATCAATATTGTATTTAATTTTAGCAGGGAAGGCTACACATGCCCTGCGTTGGTAAGCTAAGAAGAGAAGGTTTTTTTCTCTTCTTAATAAATGTTTGCGGAATCTTTAGTTAATCAAACTACCAATGGATGAGACTGGTGAATAGCTGTGGGTGTAATAGAATGTACATCTGGAGAATCATGAAAAGGAGTTTTGGCAGCCCAGAGCTTTCCAAGAGAGGAGGTAGAAAAATCCATCAGAGATAAGCCCAAATTAAGGGACAGTGCAGTCCTAAACTGAATGGAGGAGGGGGAAGAGGTTCAGAGTAGCCATACCCTAGATTCTTTCAAGATATATCTAGTAAGTTAGAAGGTTATCACTTTAGTATGTCAAGATTCTTTCCATTAGGTGTGTTGGGAAGCACCCAACCTTGCAGGGAGGAGAGACCAAGCACAGAGATACCCTGCTGTCACTGCACAATTGTAAAAGGGTTAGGTTGACAACCCCTCCACCCCAGTTCCTTGGAGTCTTATCTAATTTTTTCCAGGAGTAGGTTGCCAGACTTGGTAGATTCTTATATTATAGGCAGAACATAATAAAGCAGTTAGCTTGAACACTGAATGTGTGGGTCTGGTTGTTTGTTCCTGATATTTACTCCCTGTAAGTAAAAGATAGACAAAATTACATGGGTGGCCACAGACTCTCACACAGGAGTGGCAGAGGACCAAGGCATGATAGATGCTGTGCTACCGTGTTGGGATGGGATAGAGAATGAAATGAAGCACCTGGCAGAGATGGTGCTTCAGTTGATTCAGTAAATTCAAAATATCCCAATGCCAGCAGCTCCAGTCTCCCCTACAATATAAGCATCTCCAGTTTTGCAGCCAGTTTTGTAGTGGAACCATGGAGGCTTGCCAGTAAGATTTGGAGGAGAACCAGACAAGATAAGAACCTTCATAGCCCAATGTGAGTTGTTTATGGGAACCCGAGTGGCAGAGTTTCCAAAAGGCTGTTCAAGGCTGTCCTGTATGCTGAGTTTGTTAACAAAGTCAGTGGCTCAATGGGCATTACCAGTCATTGAAGGCAACAATCCAATCATGGATAATTATCAGAACTTTATGGATTGATTAGAGATCTGATATAAGGCGTGACAGCTAGCCACTGGATTTGCCAGCTCAGGCAGGGTAACCAAAGAGTCAAGCTGTATATAGCTGAATTCAAATTAATAGAATAGAATAGAATAGAATAGAATAGAATAGAATAGAATAGAATAGAATAGAATAGAATAGAATAGAATAGAATAGAATAGAATAGAATAGAATAGAATAGAATAGAATGGAATTCTTTATTGGCCAAGTGTGATTGGGCACACAAGGAATTTGTCTTAGGTGTATATGCTCTCAGTGTACATAAGAAGTAGCCTTAATTGTCCATTTTCAATAGGGTCTGGACCAGTAATGGGTTTCACTTACCTTTGCTTTGTTCGGAGATGCACGTGCGCCGCTTCTGTGCATGCGCAGAGCGTCTGTGATGGCGTCCGGGTGGGTGGGCGGAGCCTTCCGCCGCCACCGCTGCCAGTACGCCTGAACTGGGGCAAACCAGTAGAAACCCACCACTGGTCTGGACATTCAAATCCAGACCAAACTTGTGAGGCAAGGAGTGCCTCAGAACCTGGGCTAATTGTACAATCTTTGTGTGCGCATGGAGTTAAGCTTGGAAGACATACAATGGGAGCTTGGGTGGCCAAAGGAACCAAACCCAAGGTCTCGATACACAGAATTTTCTCCTCTTGTTCTGGCCATGACAGAGGTAGGGGAAAGAGAGCCCATGTAAAATAAGGGTGACAAAGAGAAGGGCAGATGCCCAGAAGGGAAAGGCAGAGGGGATCATTCCAGAGGAAAACATGGCACTAAATGAGCTGCAACCTTCAGCTTCTGGGTTGCATTTACTGAGGGAAAGGAATTTTCTAATCATCTAGATGTTTTGTGGGATCCACCACCTGGCACAACAGATTCCTCAGACTTGGGGTGAAAGATACTATTGAGCATGCATTCCTCCCTCCTGTCCCAAGTTCCTGTGAGAAGTCAGAAAATGAAGATATAATGAAAGGAGGGAGCTGTTGTGGGGAGGAGGGTGATGTTGGGAAGCACCCAGCCTGGCAGGGAAAAGGGTTCAAGCACAAAGCTGCTTTTGTGCACAACCACAAAAGATCTGGGGCTAACCCCAACCCCAGGTTGCTTGGAATCCTATCTAATTGTTTCTAGGAGTGGGCAGCCAGACTGGATTCCATATTATAGGCAGAACATAATAAAATAGTTAGCTTGAACTATACATGTGTGGGTCTGGTTGTTCGTGCCTGACAGGTGTAAGCAAATAATGAACTGAATTGGATTTCGCTGGGCCATCTTTTGGCTTGGGCTGCAATTTCAGTTAAAGTTAAAGGTTGATCACTAAATGTGCAACAGTGATGTACTGTATGATTGAAGTGAAGCATGTGTGAGAATAAATGGAATGCTTAACAAAAGGTTTTGCACAATCCAGGAAGTAAGGCAGATGTGATTGAAGTGTGCTTGATTGTTAATATGAATAAATATATGGGGAATGTTTGTAGTGACATTAAAGCAGGGGTGGGTTCTAACTTACCTCGCTGCCAGTTTGCTTCCTCCCGCACCGTGTGGCCACGTGCGCGCAAAGCGCACGCGCACATGCGCAGTGCAAAAAAAATAAAAAAATCCCCCCCAAAAGCCAAAAACAAGATGGTGACGCATGCACAGTGCTGGAAACTCGGCTTCTGCGCATGCGCAGA
>QLTV01001835.1:821386-836281 GCA_003457575.1 Thermophis baileyi
TGTGGGCATGCATGCACGCGCAATAGCGTGCACACACACGCTTTCAGCACCCAAGAGAAAAAAGGTTCGCCATCAGTGTACTAGAGTATCTTGGGTCCAGATACTCTAATAGGTGTAGTTTTATCAAGTAGAAGATCAAGTGTGTAGCTTTATCAAGTGTAAGAGCAATTTTAATCCTGGAATAAAATAACTGTAATAAGCTACATAAAAAATGCCTTATTTGGGAAAGATTCAAACTTATCTAATAAGGTGAAGTGAACCTATGACCCTACACTTCATCTTAGCCAAAATGTAATTTGAAAGGTAATGTGAACAAATAGGTTCCCTAAAGAAATTCCTTCAACTAGTATCTGAAGTGACAGATCCTCTTGAATTCTATTAACTCTTTTGTTGTTGTTAGTTGCGAAGTCGTGTCCGACCCATTGCGACCCCATGGACAACGTTCCTCCAGGCCTTTCTGTCCTATACCATCCCCCGGAGTCCATTTAAGCTCATGCCAACTGCTTCAGTGACTCCATCCAGCCACCTCATTCTCTGCTGTCCCCTTCTTCTTTTGCCCTCAATCGTTCCCACCATTAGGCTCTTCTCCAGTGAGTCCTTCCTTCTCATTAGGTGGCCAAAGTATTTGAGTTTCATCTTCAGGATCTGGCCTTCTAAAGAGCAGTCAGGGTTGATCTCCTCTAGGACTGACTTGTTTGTTTGTCTTGCAGTCCAAGGGACTCGCAGGAGTCTTCTCCAGCACCATAGTTCAAATGCCTCAATTCTTTGGCGCTCAGCCTTCCTTATGGTCCAACTTTCACAGCCATACATTGCAACTGGGAAAACCATAGCCTTGACTATACACACTTTTGTTGGCAGGGTGATGTCTCTGCTTTTTAGTATGCTAGGAACCCATATTAGGAACTTTGAAAATTTGGATTGGGTAGCTTCTAACCTAGGAACATCCTTATAAATACATATGTGGGCACACTATAGTGCAGAGCCAAGTACTTTACCACTGAATAATTTGATGGCTTCTGGTGCCTAACTGCTATTGTGTTGATATTTATATTTAATGCTGCTAATCTTCCTTAGACACTTGAAATGCTTTCTGGAGAATATTAAGACATGAATGTGTGAAAACCTTTGTTTGCAGATGATGCCATGTTTTGGGCTAAAAAACCTAAGTTCTACTGAATTTTTGCTATCGTGCAACAATGCAGATGTTGAATGCAGGTTTGAAAATTAATACAAACTTTTGCAAGTTATCCATAAATGGCAAAAGACCAGAGCAAATAGATAATTGTGTTCCCCTTGGTAGAATATTTGCTAAAGAAGATAATATTGATGGTGAAAAGTCAAGATATATAAATGTTGGGAGGAATGTTGAAAGAAAGGAAGTCTATATATATATATGAGTATGCTTTTGCCCATGCTGTTTTATAGAAATAGAAGATATGCATGTCAGGAGAAACATTTCTTTATCTATGAAATCTAAAAGGCCATTTTTTATGATTCTGGAGGGCATACAACTGAAAAACAGAAAATCAGCCTAGTAAAAGATGATGTTAACTTGTGAACCATTAATATAATTTCACCTAGAAGGCTTCTACTTCCCTAACACAGAGCCTAGGAAAAAAACCCAAGACACCAAGCTTGTTTTAAAAACAGCGAGGTTAAAGTTACTCAAACTACTAGAGAGATACTATTTCAAGAAGGCAGAAACTGGGGTAGAGAAACTATACTTCTTGGTTCCATTAGATATCACTGTTTTGAAGATGGGATGTTTTGAAGCATATTGGATGAAGAGTAAATGAAAATTATCTAGACCAGTGGTTCTCAACCTGTGGTCACAGGGGGTCCATGAAGATTTGAAAAAAATGTTATGATTCAAATCTTGAGTTAAGTCTTGGGTGGTCCGTGGCCATGGTCTGTAGCCACAAAAGATATTTAATGTGAAGAAAACCATTGGTCTAGACAATTTTATATATTTATGATAAACAAGAAAAAAGTGATATAAACATTGTTCAATGATGCATGTGTACAGTAATTACAGTGATGCTTCATAAATAATTGGATGATAGCCTTTAGGGTGTGCATGGAGATCTGTTAATGTAATTTAAAACAGAATAACAGAGTTGAAGGGACCTTGGAGGTCCTCTATCTAACCCCTGATCAGGCAGGAAACCCTATGCCATTTCAGACAAATGGTTGTCCAATTTAGCCATCATCATCATCATCATCATCATCATCATCATCATCATCATCATCATCATCATCATCATCATCATCGATAATTAATGGTCAATTTATATTTGACTCTTCCAGAGAGACTAAATGATTTATTTCCGGGTTTAAAAAACTTCCCCACATTTTAGAGCGAACACCATGTTCAATTTAATCAACATGTAATTAATTGTATAGATTTCTTTAGAAAAAAATGAGGAGTAGATGAATATCTCTTACCATTCTCGGTTGAAACCCTCCCTTCTGGACAGGGGATGCAGTCATAACAGCAAAATGGCTCTCCCTCCTTCACTTTTTTGCTGAACCCAGGATAACAGCTCTCACTGCAGACAGAAACAGGTATCACCTGGTAATTAAAGACAAAACTTATATATCTGGAAGCTTTTGGTCTAGTGTCCACATTTGAAATGATGCAAATATGGCATGGGCATCTTTCCAGTTTAGGGGTAGAAATAATGGTTCGGAAAAGACTTTTATATTGCAAAAACAGCAATATAAAGCTCAGTTAAATATACTTGTGTTTAGTTTAAACAAATGCACTCATAAGTTCTTATAATAATATTATTATATAATAATACTGTTATAATTACATTACATTACATTACAGTACATATTACTATATTATTATATCATGAAAACATGATGCCTCACTAACTTTCACCTAAAAAAGTTAATGGTCAATTTTACACATAATGTGATATAGGTCTAGAAGTTGCTTATGTGGAACTAACTTTATGTAAGAATTTCCTTTTGTCCAATATGATAAAATTACATTTCAAATTAGAGAAAGCCTGTTGATTCAGAAACAAGGACAATAATTAAATCCTACCTGGTTAAACCAGCTGTGCCATGTTATCATCTCATCATTGATAGTTAATAGTTTATCTGAGGGAGCTGAATGGTCCACATTTCCAACTTTCACATGAAGAAATGAATTGTTCGGGAAAGCTATCATGTTGATAATATCAAATCCAGCTGCTACAATCCCATTCTGATCATAGGAGACCTGTTCCCCAGCACTATTGTTAAAAGCAACACTTCTCAAAAAATATTGGAACTAAATTGAAAATAAAAATGCAAGAATTTGGGATTACAGACTACATGCTGATAGAGAACTGAAATGCAGATATTTAGTCACATTTTACTTCCTTCTCACTGTATTGCAATTAAAGAGAAGATGCAGTCAAGGATATGAATTAAAATAATTTGTTTATTTAAAACAAGGCTAGTAGGACAGAGACCTTTCAAACTTCAGGGCAGAGAATGTTCCAAAGGACAGGAACTGCCATGGGAAAGGCAAGCTTCCTAGCTTCCGTAAGATGGCAATATTTAGAGAAAGGAACTAGAAGTGTTCCCACCCTATGTGACCTGGTAGGATGAATAGTTGTCCTCAGGGAAAGGTGGCCCTGCAGATAACCTGACCCTGTACCATATAGAGCTTTGAAACTGATGACCAACACTTTGAATTGCATCTGGAAGGAAACTGGAAGCTAGTCTTAAATGGCCAAACCTAAAGGCTCTCAGTACACTCCATCCAGATTCTTAGAGCCATAGGTACCTGGTCAACACCACCACAGTATCGTTTGTCTGGTTATGAGTGGAAATTCTAAATAGGAGCACATAGATCATCATTTTTTTGGTGAAAATGATAGAGTTAAGATAATTGTTTTGAACCTTTTCCACAATCTCTTGCTTAATGGGAAGAATAGAATAAACAAACTAGAGTGATTCTGACTTTTATGATTATAAAGATATAGAAAAACAGATATATTTCCATGTGAGATTCATGGGGGATGCAAAATAAGCTTTCTAAAGTTACAAGTTGTTTAATATAGGAGGAGACGCAATAAAAATCAATGGTTAATAGGCGTGTAGTAATGAATAATTAAGACAGAGAAAATCAATAATTAAAGAAGCACAAGATTCTTATTGAAGCATGTTTCTTTTTTTCCAATTCTAGGACATGGGAAATAGTCTAAACACAAGGCTGCTATCACGCTTACTCATAGTACTTTTCCTGATGAGGATATTACCTGCCAGAAGTCTTGATGATGAATGTTTCTTTCTACTCTACCCGCCATTGATCTCTCAGTATTTCTAGAGGACAAAAGAGCATGTAAAGCATGAGCTATGGCATGAACAGCATTGTAGACACTGTAACTGTGGCCAGTCATGTCCATTTCAAAAAGAGTCCCAGGAAGGCTTTCCAAATCCTCTGTACCACTGCAAATATTCTCAGGCACATCACTCATAACAACATTTGGGAATACACAGTCAAAGGCTTCTTGCCAGAACTGTCTGATAAATCCATCTCCCTTCGCACCGAAAGGGTTTTGTTTCCCAGCAAATGATCTGAACTCTGGTAGAGCAGTGGAATGCATCGTGAAGGAAAGGGCACCATCAATTATTTTTATATCCCAAGCACGTTGAAAAGAGATTAAACTGAACTCCATCTGTGCTGTCATTATCCATACAATACCTTTTGGTTTACTTTTCACCTCTTCTATATTAGGAACGTATTGTAGCCATAACAAATAATTCATAGCAAAGGATTCTCTATTGTAAACCAGTACATTGGTATTACCACCCATTACATGATCATAGATGTTTGCCCCCCGCTGAAGCATGCCATCAAGTCTAGTGAAATCAGTAACTTTGGGGACTTGTTGAATGAAAGAAACACAAATCCCATTTTTGGACAACAGAGGAACCATTGTTTCTACAAATTTTTCTCCCTGGTCATTGTCCATGATAAGGATCGCAATCCATGTCCAATTAAAATGCAGGAGTAGTGAAAGAATCCCTTTATGCTGAAGTTCTTCTGGGGGAACCATCTGATAAAAGGAAAGGCCTGGAGTTTTATCATTCATTATTGGAGCAGAGCCACAAATGAGCTGAGAGGAACAGGAAAAGAAGATAAGAGCAGCATCTAGATAAGATTTTGAAGTGTTCAAAACAATCAACATATATTGAATTAATAATCATTATACCAACCCTTCAAAACAGCCTTGAGTGCCAGACTGAGATGGGAATTCTGGAAAGGAATTCATTGCCTTCTTGATATGAGAATTCCATTGAGATGGTGGTTCTGGAAAGTGTAATAGCATGGAAGATGTTGTAAGTCTGTTGAATGGCATTCAGTGATGGTCCAGATCTGGAGGAATTACTGATATGAATTTATCTAAAACCAAGGAGTAGATTCTTGGTAATTGCTGCTTCATATTTTCAAATATCAAAATAGCAATAGCAGTTAGACTTATATACCGCTTCATAGTGCTTTATAGCCCTCTCTAAGCGGTTTACAGAGTCAGCATATTGCCCCCAACAATCTGGGTCCTCATTTTACCCACCTCAGAAGGATGGAAGGCTGAGTCAACCTTGAGCCGGTGAGATTTGAACCGCCGAACTGCAGCTAGCAGTCAGCTGAAGGATTATAACCCTATAATCCTTGTTTGTCCACACACAAAACCCAATAGTTTTGACTACATGCACAGAAGAACAAATAATTTGTATGTTGATGTAAAATTTTAAAAGGTTAAATTTCTAATGTTGAAGGTGAAACAAAACTTCATTGTTTTGTTACAGATCTTTTATATTAACTGACTTCATGAAAATTCATTTTGTTGCAAAATCTTTCACTATATAAGAATAGAAAATGTAACTGTATAAAGAAATATCTAGCCACATAACCAATCACAGTGCAGTCTTCACAAAGAAACAGCTCTGCCATATCTCAAAAACATTTCAGAAACACTAAGAACTTACTACAAACCTTTGACATCTCTATAAGGCACAAGGCAGCAAAATATATTCAGCGCATTGTAAACATAACCAAAGACCTTTAGTTACAAAAGATAAAGCATTCATTTGGAATACATAATTTAAAGGCTAGTCTATGACTGGAATAAACTTTTGATTTGATTATGCAGGACAAAGATGTACAAGATTTACAGAAACATACCAATGAAGGTCAATTGGCAGTCAAAAGACATAATGAAATGTCTTTAATTTCAGAACAGAGATGATTTCAACTGGGAAGTGATACACATTTTATATTATACCAGGTTTAACAAAGTAAGAAAGCTTCTAGAAGAATTTAGTGATCTCTAGAAGACTGGCACTGACAAATTAGCTGTCAGTAGACATGTAGAAATAAATTATATAGCTTATGAAATATGATGCATCCAGTTAAATGAATCACCTATTTATGGCATTATTCATGCAACTTTCTAAGATGATGGTTGGGTTTTGAAGAAATAACTGAACCAAAAAAATTGCATATCATTTTTGTTTAATTGTTTAGTTACCCAGTTGGGATCCACTTCATGACATTATTCTTAATCAGACTGCAATTTATAAATATTAAAACAAAAACCAAATCAAGAGCCAGAGACAGCAAACCAAGCTTTTTATAATAATTTTCAAAACATTGAATAATTGGGCAATATGAGCCCAAGGTACAGAAGAAAAATGGTTAGACTTGCTTGCAACACAAAGATGTCAAATTTCAGAGGAGAGTTATTTTTCTAATTCAGAACTATTTACTATTTGACTCTGAATACTATTTACTATTTGAATATATTTAACTCTGAAAAACAAAACTGCATTGTGAAAGTATGACACTATAAGTAGCATCACATTTGCATGCAAGGATGTCCAATCTACCTGTGGGAGTTTAACAGTTAACAGTCATTTACAGTCAATGAACATCTAAATTATTTACTTGACTAGACTGTACATAACACTAAAAACAAAGCTCAATTGTAAAAGTGGAACACTAAAAGTAGAATGATCTTTGCATGTCCAGCTTACCTGTGGAATCTTATAGGTATCCAAGAGAGTTGCCACATGAAGGGAGATTTCAGCATCCAGTCCTCCAATAACAGCTATGATTTTATTTTGGATGTTACATAAGTAGTTGGGGACCAGTCTCTTGGTTGCTGATAGAAGCAGCATGGTGGCCTGATAGGTCCTTTGAGCAATGTCATAGCTGTCATAAATATGGAAACCCAGGGTGAGATTGGATAAGATTTGTGAATTTTCATTAATCTCCTTTACTGCAAATGCCAAAGTCAGGATGTGCTGGTAATTCTTAGGAATTCCGCTACAATGAGAGTTGCATTACACATCAGAAGGACATTCTAGAGGTTTGTACATTCTACCGTAGTCTAACATGCCAGTCCCTTCTATAACAAGTAATCCTATCCTTCTGACATGATAAACCTCAGCTATGAGGATGTAGAATTAATCTGTAGACAAGTGCAATTGTATAGGCATAAAGAATTCAATATTTATTGTCTGAGTACAGACATTTCTGCAACAAATTTGTGCAAATAATTTCAGATATAAAAACAGGGAATGTCTGGAATCTACATACAGTAGAACCTTTGGTCACACGCTTCTGCCATGACCAAATCGGGATCCGACCAAAAAATTCATAATTTTTTTTCCGTGGCGGGTTTCCCCTTCCATGCCATTTTTTTTGTAAGCACCAAATTTCCAAAATTAGGTTCGGGTCACGACCAAATCGATTTGCAACCAAAGTTATGGAAGGAATTATGGTTGTGACCAGGGGTTCTACTGTATATAATGTGGCTTTCAAAAAGGTAGACAGTCTTCTGGTACAGAGCCAGGCTTGTAGACACTCCTGTATTGTTAGTTGTAGTAGAAGAACTTGCAGTGTGTTTGAAGGAGGCCTTTGTTTTATTAGATACAAGGCAACTTAATATATTTTATTTAGGAGGACTATGTAGAAAAATGAAGAAGAGTGTAATCAACCTTCCCCAAGTTATTTCCACACAGTATCACCTGGGCAATGCGGCAATGGCTGAGAATCATACCGGTAGGTGTGCAAGCCCAGCTCTTTGGAGATACTCAGTCTTAGGAAGTTTGCTTTAAAAACTTCATTCTTTTCCACAGTATATGTTGCTTGGTTGATAAAAAAAAATGCTATTCTTAGCATCTCTTTAATTTCACCTCAGCTATTATTTTCTGAAGGAAATTCTATAATTATTTATTTTGGCAGTCATAAATGCAAGAAAAATATAAATAAATAATTACATTCCTTACACAAACTGTCCAGGCAATACTGGTGGGGGATGACTTTCAAAGGTGATTTTTTCAGAGACTGGACCAACTTGAGATGAAATTCCACCAACCATAAGATCTCCTGGATGACGATACTTGTGATATGGAGGATATGGATGAAAGATGCTGCACCTGTGAGTTATGCACACCACATGGGTACTCAGCATTAGCATTAAGACCAGTAAAATTGTCCATTCCATTACAAGGGCAAATCTCTCATTCCTAAGATAAAAGCATTAGCAGTTTTTCAATTAACACATCTGGATTCTTTATGTCCGAATCTTGATTTAACCAAGATCAGACATGGGGAATCTTTTTCCATTCATAAGCTTGCCATGTTTCTCTTCAGCTTGAAATGATCCTGACATTTTAAGAGAAAAAGAGAGAAGGGACATGCTACATCAATCTTTTTTCGTAGTCTTTCTAATGGGCACTGAAATTCAATGGTATTTTGAGAACTAGCAGATTTAATAATAGTAATTTAGATGCACAAACAAGAAGGTAATTATTAAGCCAAAGTTTCATTCCCTAGAGAAGATCTGAAGAATTTTTTTTTTTGGAGTTAACTATTCTATTATTCCTATCCTTATAGGGCATTGGGCAAGAATCATGAATGGAAATATCTGAGTGATTGAATATCCCAATTATATTTTAAGGAAAGATTGATGATGCCAAGAGATATGCTTGAGATTTTCAATAGTTTGTTTGAGGTGGTATTTTGAAGCTTACTTGCTGATAATATGCATCACCCTTGGATGATCAAATAATTTAATATGGCCAGACTTGAATAGAAAAGGGAGCACCACCAAATGATTTATTGCAGTATAAGTAGGAAGCATTTCTGCTTAAACAGGAATAAAAGGCACGGAGTCATAAACTATTCAGTCCGAATGACCTCTTAATGCTTTTCAGAGGTGAGCTTCTAACACACAGAGACATAGAGAAGGACCCAATGGAATTAGATATCTGAGTATATTCAGATAGGTTTCTTTATGTTGAACATTTGCCTTCTTCTACACTAAAAATTAATTATTTTCCTGAGGTAGAAACTGCTTTTATCATGAAATGTAGTTTTATAATTCAACTTGACTTATGGCCATTAAAAATTGAAAAAGAAATAAACTCCTTCAAATTTAATTTACTGAAATGCAATTATTGCAAGGGGTTTAGAAAGGACATTTATTAAAATCTACTTATTTTGTCCAGTGACAATGACTTTTTCCACCAATAAAGTTTAGGGGAAATTATTGTGAATAAAACATCTTTCAGTGTATCACAATGGAATTCGTAAACCTCAGAAGGAATCTCATGTCTCTGGATATTGAGATAATATTTAAATGGATTATTGCAAAGCATGAAAGTAGGCAGAAAAGAGCAATACTACAGAATACTACAGAAAGAACCAGTCTTTCAGAGCCTGATAAAAATTTAATATAGATGGATGCTTAGGTAATTTTTTTAAAAAGTTTTTATCTCAATTTTTTGTCACAGATGCCAAGAAATTTAAACAGTTCATGTTCCTTCCTCCCCTAGTCCTCCTGTGTCATTTGCCTGTTCAGATATCTGGTAACATTAGGGGCTGAGTGCAATAAGATAACAAATTAATTTTGACTTACTCTAACTAGGCTCAGAAGTGTTACAGTGTACTGACCACGGTACTCCATTTTGCTAACGCTGAGTTGCAGCCAGTTTAACAGAATAACAGATTTGGAGGTCTTCTAGTTCAACCCCCCTTAAGCAAGACTGGTCAACCATTTTAGACAAATGGTTGACCAGTCCTTTCTTAAAAGTCTCCAGTGTTGGAGTACCTACGACTCCTGAAGGCAAGCTGTTCCACTGGTTGATTGTTCTTACTGTCAGGAAATTTCTTCTTAGTTCTAGGTTACTTCTCTCTTTGTTCAGTTTCCATCCATTGCTTCTTGTCGTGCCTTGTGGTGCTTTGGAACATAAGTTGACCCTCTCTTCTTTGTGGCAGCCCCTCAAATATTGAAACATTGCTATCATCTCATTCCTAATTCTTCTTTTCACTAGACTAGACATACCCAAATCCTGCAACCTTTCTTCATATATTTTAGTCTTCAGCCCCTCAATCATTCTCAGTGGCCCAATCATGGCCACCAAGAAAGAATTTTGTTCCAGGATAGTAAACGATATATGAATCACTTGTTGACCCGACAAAGATATTTTTGCTTCCACTTCACATAAAACTGATATATCAGACTGATAAAAAATTTGTGAAAGCTATGAATAAGGTTGGTGGTTGTCCAGATTTTCTTAAAAACCTCCAGTGATAAAGCCCCTACAACTTCTGAAGGCAAGCTGTTCCACTGGTTAATTGTCCATAGGAAGTTTCTTGTTAATTCCGAGTTGCTTCTCTCCTTGATTAGTTTCTATCTATTGTTTCTTGCCTTGCCTTCTGGTCCTTTGGAAAATAAGTTGACCCCCTCTTCTTTGGGGCAGCCCCTCAAATACTGGAATACTGCTATCATGTCACCCCCTACTCCTTTTTTTTTCTCTAGACTGGCCATACCCAATTCCTGCAACCGTTCTTCATGTTTTTGTCTCCAGGCCTTTAATAATAATTGTTGCTCTTCTTTGCACTTTTTCCAAAGTCTCAACATCTTTTTTGTAATGTGGTGATCAAAACTGGATGCAATATTCCAGGTGTGGTCTTACTAGGGATTTATAAAGTGGTACTAATACTTCATGTGGTTTTGATTCTATACCTCTGTTTATACAACCAACGATGTATTTGAGACAGATGTTTTCAAGAATAACTGATGCCAAGATTAAGGAAGGCACTTTGTTGGTCCACAAATCAGATACATCATCAATGACAAGAGGTTCAAAGATTTGTTACTGGGGGCAGAAAAATTGCATGGAAAGCATTCAAGGATGCTGCTGTTGTTTCTTGACAACTACAGAACACCAAACTATATTCAGTTGGTTGGCAAACTTCTTACAGCATACAAGACCATGAACTGCAATATGTTACTAAAGATTAATTTTCTGCATTCAAACTTGGACTTCTTTTCCAAAAATCTAGGTACAGTCAATGATGAACAGGTTTCACCAGGACATTGCCACAATGGAAAAATGGTACTAGGATAACTGAATTCCATCAATGCTGGTTGATTATTGTTGGACACTGAATACACATGAAAATAAGCAGGAAAATACTTTTAATCCTGTTGAACTCATGCTGCATGTTGGAAACATTGTGCAATTAAATACATCACAATAATTAAAACTTTATATTTTTCAAGATTCATACATGATAGAGTCATTCTGAAAGTATATTTGTAATAATCACAAGTTTTTTTTAGAAAGCAAAACTTTTGAAAAAAAATATTGTCAAGTTTAACAGATACTTCTTTACATCCTTGGATGATTCCTGTCCTGTTTAAATAAACCCAACAAACTGAGGTGTCTTCTTCCAGGCACTAACTGACCTCTGAAAATATTAGAGCATTTATTGACTAGCCCAGGGGTCCCCAAACTTGGCAACTTTAAGACTTGTGGAAGTCCACAAGTCTTAAAGTTGCCAAGTTTGAAGACCTCTGGACTAGCCTCATTCACGGTTTACTTACTTATGTTTCTGCATTACTGAAAGGTCTCTGACAAATTCCAGAAAGGTGCTATCCTATACTAGACATTGAGATTCCTTCTCATCATCAAGGAAGCAATAATGAAACAAAAGTGAATGTGCTTCAGCAAATATGCTGAAAAAGAGGATATCAAGAACTGATGAGAAAAGGTAAGATATATTAGAATGTTTGGGAAATGCAGAATTACCTAAATCAGGTTCTATAAATTAGGTTCTGAGAGGGACACTTTCATGAATATTCTACTAGAAATGCAAAAATCTAGATTAAAAATGTTTGATCTAGGGAGAAAGAGAGTGATTAATCACTCTTTTCTTCTCATTAGTTGTTCCCTGTTGTTCAGGTCTGGCCTAAACACAATGATATAACATTTGGGGGAAAAAATGCAAAACAGAAGCCCAGCACCAGAGGCTAAGATGGAAAAGATCTCGACAGCTACCATGTATTTCCCCTTGGAGCTCAGGTATGCTGGGACAAAGGTCAGCCAAACACTGCAAAAGACCAACATGCTGAAGGTGATGAACTTTGCTTCATTGAAACTGTCAGGTAATTTCCTGGCAAGAAAAGCTGTGATGAAGCTGATAAGAGCCAGGAAACCCATGTAGCCAAGGACACAATAAAACATGGTCACAGAACCTTCATTACATTGCAGGATAATTTCTTCAGGCACTGAGATCATATCAACATCTGGAAAAGGGGGAACGAACATCAGCCACAGAGTACAAATGCCTGCTTGAATCAGAGAGCAGGAAATAATAATGCAATTAGTTAATTTTTTCCCAATCCATTTTCTCATTCTGGATCCTGGTTTGGTGGCCATAAAAGCCAGAACCACTGTGATGGTTTTTGCCAAGACTGAAGAAACAGCCACTGAGAAGACCATACCAAAAGTTGTTTGTCTTAGGAGACAGGTAAATTTTCCTGGTTGACCAATGAATAGCAGTGCTGAAAGGAAGCAGAGCAGGAGGGCAATGAGGAGAGTATAAGTCAGGTCCCGGTTGTTGGCCACCACAATGGGAGTGTCATGGTGCCTTATAAATGCTCCAAGCACAAAAACATTAATCATAGAAAAAGAAAGTGAAAGACAGGCCAGACTGATCCCTAAGGGGTCTTTGTATCTCAAGAAACTAATACTTTTAGGAATACAAAAATTGTGTTTTTTGTTTGGGTAATATTTGTCTTTGCATCTAGAACATTCATTTCTGTCTGAAAAAGAAAGAAACCAAGATATGATATGTTTTTCTCATACATATTAAGTACCTGTCCATCATGCATAATCATAAAGTAAATATATTATTATCAATATATAATTATAGATTATCAAAATTTCTGCTAAATTTAATTGGCAGACAAGTTTTGTTTCATAATAATTGACATTTGTTTTATTAATATATCATCTATCTATTACCCAACAAATGGAATTAAAGAAATATCTCCTAATAAATTATGAAAAAAGGTTTTAATTTATCTTCTCTATGTATACAGCACATATAAATTTTATTTGAATAACTAAGAACTATAGTATATTGGCCCTTAGTGCATTCTCTGGATAAGATAATGTATTTTGCATTAAATAGCATCTGTACATTTGGGTTAAATCTGTTCAGGAATACAGCGCTCTATGGCATGGGTTCAGGTAGCTGAAGAATTGCTTTTCCCCATTGGGATTAAATAATTCCATCAGAAAGGGTGTAGTTCCAATCTTGTCAGCCAAAGAATTTTGGCTGGGAGGGTCCAAAAGAAGAATCTTTTCTGCTGTGGCCCCTGTCCTCTGCAATATTGTCCCATCAGAGGTGAGATTCATCCCCACACCCCTGGCCTTCTGAAAAAGCTTAAAAACTTGGCTCTACCATTTGGCTTGCCACCCTGATAAGTGCGGCTACTTTGGGAGTGGCTGTTGGGATAGAGAAGATTCTGTCCCCCAGGCTTCCTATCATCTTGGTTTCTAACTTTAATTTTTAACTTTTTTTGCACTTCTTAAGATTTATTACCTAATATACTGCCCAGAGTCACTTTATTAGTGAGATGGACAGAATAGAAATCCCATAGATAATAATAGTAAATAACAATATAGGTCAAAATGTCTCGAATTTGATCAATATTGCATTTATTATTATTAGAGAATGCTACAAATACCTTGTGTTTGTAAACTAATCTAACCATTTTTTGTCTTCATAATAAATGTTTTGTGGGATTTTCAGTTAATCAAATCTCTAATAGATGAGAGAGATGGGACAACTTGCCATGGCCACAGCCAATTTGCCATGGCCAATTCATTGCAGGGCAACTTGCCATGGTTAATTCACCACCAGCAAACAGATCAACAGATGATGCTGTTAATATGGCTCTGCACTACATCCTACAACATCTTCAATCTCCAAAGACCTACGCAAGGGTCCTCTTTGTAGACTTTAGTTCAGCATTCAATACCATCATTCCAGACACTCTTCTAACTAATCTGAACCAGCTAGCGGTACCTGAACACACTTGTAAGTGGATCATAAGCTTCTTAACAAACAGGAAGCAGCAGGTGAAGATAAGCAGAATCACATCAGATACCTGTACAATTAGCACAGGGCCCCCCAAGGCTGTGTGCTCTCTCCACTTCTCTTCTCTCTATATACCAATGACTGCATCTCTAATGAACCATCTGTTAAACTACTGAAGTTCGCAGATGACACAACAGTGATCGGTCTCATTTGAGACTGATGAATCCGCATACAGACGGGCGGTTGAACAACTAACCTTGTGGTGCGACCGGAACAACCTGGAACTGAACACACTCAAAACCGTAGAAATGGTGGTAGACTTTAGGAGAAACCCGCCCATACTTCCACCTCTTACAATACTAGACAACACAGTCTCAACAGTAGAGACCTTCAAATTTCTAGGTTCTATCATATCGCAAGATCTAAAATGGACACCTAACATCAAAAACGTCATCAAAAAAGCACAACAAAGAATGTTCTTTCTGCAC
>QLTV01001835.1:836323-859317 GCA_003457575.1 Thermophis baileyi
TCATCTGCACCTCTATAACTGTCTGGTTTGGTTCTGCAACCCAACAAGACAGACACAGACTTCAGAGGATAATCAGAACTGCAGAAAAAACAATTACTGCCAACCTGCCTTCCATTGAGCACCTGTACACTGCACGAGTCAAAAAGAGGGCCATGAAAATATTTACTGACCCCTCGCATCCTGGACACAAATTGTTTCAACTCCTACCCTCAAAACGACGCTATAGAGCACTGCACACCAGAACAACTAGACACAAGATCAGTTTTTCCCCGAATGCCATCACTCTGCTAAACAAATAATTCCCTCAACACTATCAAAATACTTACTAAGTCTGCACTACTATTAATCTTCTCATCGTTCCCATCACCCATCTCCTCCCACAAATGACTGTATGACTGTAACTTTGTTGCTTGTATCCTTACAATTTATATTGACTGGTTCCTACTATGATTTGATTGCTTATTTGTACCCGGTCTATCATTAAGTGTTGTACCTTATGATTCTTGACGAACTTATCTTTTCTTTTATGTACACTGAGAGCATATGCACCAAGACAAATTCCTTGTGTGTCCAATCACACTTGGCCAATAAAAAATTGTATTCTATTCTATTCTATTAATTCACCACAGGGCAACTCACCACAGGACAATTCAACAAATACAAAAGTTAAATCAATTTCAACAGAACCATGGCCAATAATAAAATAAAGAAAGTCAATCCAGAAATACAAGAGTTACAATAATGTAAACAAAAATGTAGTCACCAATAATAAAAATAAGTGAATGTAACAATTAATACAACATTGAATTATCCTGTGGTGAGTTGGCCCTTGGTGAGTTGGCCATGGCAAGTCGGCCATGGTGAATTAGCCTAGACCCTGATGAAATGTGCATCTGGAAAATCAGTGGACAGGAGTTTAGGCATCCCAGAGCTTTCCCAGGGAGGGGGTTAGTAAATTTTATCAGAGAGAAGCCAAAAGTAAGAGATTGGGCACTCCTGAACTGGATGGGGGAGGGGGAAGAGATTCTGGGTAGGCACACCCTAGAACCTCTCAGCATATATATCTAGAAAGATAGGAGATTATAGCTTTAGCATGGCAAAATTCTTCTCATTATCCCAAAGATGCTTTTTACAAAAGGTAACTGGACTTTGTTGAAAAAAGTCCAGTTGCCTTTTGGAAAAGCACCTTTGGGACAACCATGACCGGGATGATAGGGAATCTCCATAGACATTCTTCCCATTACCTGTAAGATAAAGTATTTGATTTCATTATGTTGTCTTTGAGCTGGTGTCTGCAATTACAGAATAAATTCCATAGTTGAGGGGAGAACAGAACCATGAGAATGAGGTTTAGAGTAATTTTGCCTTACTTACAGTAACATAAGCTGATATGGAGAATCATGTTGGAACACAGCACAAATTTGGAGTTGATGGTTGGTTGCTAAATGTGATAACAACAGTGTATGATTGAAGTGAAGCATATGTGAGAACAAATGGAAAGCTTAACAAAAGGTTTTGCACAATCAGGAAGTAGGACAGATGTGGTTGATGTGCGCTTGGCTGCTTCATATGAATAAATGTAAAGGGAATGCTTGCAATAACATTGTAGGTGTGAAGTGAACCAATGATCCTACACTTGAATTTAGGTAAAAGGCTGAGAAGTTATGTGAACAAAAGATGTTTTCTAATGAATTTCCATCAATCGGTACCTGAACAACAGAACCTCAGAAGGGCTCCTAGGGAGATAGAGCCTCATTCTAGGTGGATAAGAGTGTTAAGTATAGAATACGGAATCCATATTATCATGTTGGAAAATTTGGATTGGACATCTTCTAATCTAGGAACATCCTAGATTGTTGTTTCTAATATGTTGTCTCCCAGGAGCAAAGATCAAAGTTGTGACAAAGAGGCTTACCAAAATAATCAAGTCCACATATTATTATCTCTTTCTACTCTTTCACGTGGGGATGAATCATACAACAAAGAGCCTGAAAAGAAATCTGTAAGGCCATTTATTATGACTCTGGAGGGCATACAACTGAAAAACAGAAAATGAGTATAGTGAAAGATAGTGCCTAGTGATAGTGATGATAGTGTCTAGTGATAGATAGATCAAATCAATTTATTTTACATAGAGCTTGAGTACCACATTAAGCAGTTTCTATTTTCTCTCCTGGATTAGCATCCAGATCTTATTCTTTCTCTCTTCCTATAGAGATCTGAATAATTCTCATTTATTTGGGAGTACTAGTTGTTTGGTTATTCTGAGTTTTAAAATTTAAACTTGTATATAAACATTATATCATAACATATTGATTTGACCATAGATTTTTTCCCCAAAAATGGAAATTCTGTTTCCAATGGAATGAATTTGGGAGAAAAAAATTCAGGTGAAGATCAGGATTCTTTATGTTTGTCCTGAGCAGGATATTCCTCTAAAAATTCAACAAAATGAGAGACATTTTGGTGTGGAGAGAGAAGCTGTAAAAAAAGAAGACCGAATAGAGTAGATGAACATCTCTTACCATTCTCGGTTGAAATCATGCCTTCTGGGCATGGGATGCAATCATAACAGCAAAATGGCTCTCCTTCCTTCACTTTTTTGCTGAACCCAGGATAACAGCTCTCACTGCAGACAGAGATGGGTATGACCTGGCAATTAAAGAGGTAACTTATACATCAGGAAGCTTTTTAGTCTATTGTCCTCATTTTTAAGTATGGGAGTATTTCATAAGCAGTTTAGGTATAGGAATTATTGTTTGGAAAAGATTTTTATATTGTAAAAGTAGCAGTATATGGATCAGTTAAATACACTTGTTTTTAGATTAAACATGTTGAATCCTAAGTTCTTATAATTATATTATAATTATATCAGGAAGACATGATGCCCCACTAACTTTGACTTAAAAGTGGTCAACATTACAGATAATCAGATAGAGGTCTAAAAGTTGCTTATGTAGAAATAACTTTATGTAAGAATTTCTTGTGGTCCAATATGATGAACTTACATATCAAATTAGAAAAAGCATATTCATCCAGAATCAAGGACAATAATTAAATGCTACCTGGTTAAACCAGCTGTGCCATGTTATCATCTCATCATTGATGATTAATAGTTTATCTGAAGGAGCTGAAAGGTCCACATTTCCAACTTTCACATGAAGAAATGAATTGTTTGGGAAAGCAATCAAGTTGATAATATCAAATCCAGCTTCTACCATCCCATTCTGATCAAAGGAGACGTGTTCCCCAGCAGTGTTGTTAAAAGCAACATTTCTCAAAAAATAGTGGAACTAAATTGAAAATAAAAATGCAAGAATTTGGGATTACCAGACAATCATAAAGACATAGAAAAACAGATATATTTCCATGCTGATAGAGAACTGAAAAGCAGATATTTAGTTGCATTTTAGATAATCTTTTCTCACTGCATTGCAATTAAAGAGAAGATAGAATCAAGGATATGAATTAAAATAATTTTTATATAAAATCTTTATATATCCACCCATCTTATCACAAACTCTGGGAAGCTCCCAATGGAAAGTTAAAACAGAATACAAAGCAATATTAAAACTATAAGAAAAGATTAAAAACTTTAAAAATAACAAAAACTTGGCACCAAGTCAAATTTCTGATATATAATTATCTAATCATATCGCAATGTTTTGGGGAATAGCCTGGTCTTCAAAGCTTTAAACAAGGGTAGAGGCACTCTACTCCTAAGGGAGCAGAGTGTTTCATAGGACAGAGGCTGCCATGGAAAAGATACACTTCCTCGCAACCATAAGATGCCAATATTTAGAGGAAGGAATTAGGAGTGGTCCCATCTTATGTGACCCTACATGAATTGATTAATGGTTCCCTAACTTTTCCCCAATATCTCACTTAATAGAAAAAATGGAAAAATCCAAATTAGACTGATTCTGATTTCCAAAGTCAGATAGTCATAAAGATATAGAAAAATATTTATTTCCATGTGAAAAAATAAGCTTTCTAATTTATAAGTTAACTAATATAAGAAGAGACCCAACAAACATCAATGGACAACCATGATGAAGAGCCGAGGTGGCGCAGTGGTTAGAGTGCAGTACTGCAGGCTACTTCAGCTGACTGCTAGCTGCAGTTTGGCAGATCGAATCTCACCAGGCTCAAGGTTGACTCAGCCTTCCATCCTTCCGAGGTGGGTAAAATGAGGACCCAGATTGTTGGGGGCAATATGCTGACTCTGTGAACCGCTTAGAGAGGGCTGTAAAGCACTGTAAAGCAGTATATAAATCTAAGTGCTATTGCTATTGCTATGATGTAGCAATCAATAATTATGACAGAGAAAATAAAATAATTTAAAAAGTACAGCATTCTAATGGAAGAATTTCCCATTCTAGGACATGGGAAATCAGAATACAAATTCAGGGCTCCTATCACAGTAACATTCATAGTATTTTGACTAATGAGGATATTACCTGCCAGAAATCTTCATTAGGAATCTTCCTTGCTATTCTACCCATCATTGATCTCTCAGTATTTCCAGAGGAGGACACAGCATGTAAAGCATGAGCTATGGCATAGATAGCATTATAAATGCTGTAGCTGTAACTAGTCATGTCCATTTCAAAAAGAGTCCCAGGAAGGCTTTCCAGATCCTCTGTACCATTACAAGATTTCTCAGGCACATCACTCATAACAACATTTGGGAATACACAGTCAAAGGCTTCTTGCCAGAACTGTCTGATAAATCCATCTCCCTTTGCGGTGAAGGGGTTTTGTTTCCCAGCAAATGATCTGAACTCTGATAGAGCAGTGGAATGCATCATGAAGGAAAGGGCACCATCAATTATTTTGATATCCCAAGCACGCTGAAAAGGGATTAAACTGAACTCCATCTTTGCTGTCATTATCCAAATAACACCTTTTGGTTTACTCCTCACCTCTTCTATATTTTGAATATACTGCAGCCATAACAAATAGCTCATGGCATAGGATTCTCCATTGAACACCATTGCATTAGCTTTACCACCCATGACATGATCATAGATTTTTGCTACCTGCTGAAGCATGCCATCAAATTTTGTGATATCAGTAAATTTGGGGACTTGTTGAATGAAAGAAACACAAATCCCATTTTTGGAAAAAAGAGGAGTCACTCCTTCTACAAATTTTTCTCCCTGGTCATTGTCCATGATAAGTATCCCAATCCATATCCAGTTAAAATGCAAGAGCAATGCGACAATCCCTTTATGTTGAAGTTCTTCTGAAGGAACCATCTGATAAAATGAAAGTCCTGGGGTTTTATCATTCATTATTGGAGCAGAGCCACAAATGAGCTAGAGAGGAATAATAATAATAATAATAACAACAATAATAACAATAACAATCTTATCTTAACAGCAGCTTGTAGATAATATTTTCAGGTGTTCAAAACTATCAACATATGTTGTAATAATGATTCTTACACCAATCCTTCAAATCTGCCTCAGCAAGATGAGAATTCCACAAAAGAATTTGTTGCCTTGTTGAAATAGGCATTCTATTCAGGTGATAGTTGTGGAAGGCATAATAACATGAAAGTTATTGGAGGTTCATTGAATGGCATTTTAGTGATAACACTAGCAATAGCAGTTTGACTTATTTACTGCTTCATAATGCCTTATAGCCCTCTCTAATTGGTTTGCAGAGTCAGCATATTGCACCCAACAGTCTGGGTTCTCATTTTATTAACTTCAGAAGGATGGAAGCCTGAGTCAACCTTGAGTCAGTCAGGGTCAAACTTCTGGAATACTGCATTCTACCCACTGCACCACCATGGCTCTTGGTGCTCCTTATCTGGAGGAACTACTGATATGAATTTATCTAAAACCAATCAATAGACTTGTAGGTGATGCATAATTGCTGTTTCAGATTTTCAAATTATCAAAGGAGGATATATAATCCTTGTTTGACCACATGCATGATATACCTTGTAATTCTCACTTCATGCCCTGATAGACAAAATGATTTGTATGTTGATGTAAAACTTCAAAAAGTTAAGTGTCCACAGTTGAAGATGAAACAAAACAGTTACTTCAGGGATAGTTACAGACTGTTTGTATTTACTGACTTTACTGAAATCCATTTTCTTGCAACATTTTGTACTATGTAAAACACATTACTATTACAAAGAAATGTTTAGTCACACAACTAACAGTCATCATGACCCACGGCCATTCATCAAAAACATTTCAAAAACAACCAACAGCTTACTACAACCCATTGTCACCTCTATAGTGCACGAGGCAACAAAATATATTCAAAGCATCATAAACACACCCCAAAACCCTTTAGTTAGAGAAGACAAACATTCATTTATAAACATATATTAAAAGTATAAAGTATAAAATTTTGATTCAATTCAATTATGTAGGACAAAGAAGTATAAGATTTATAGAACATACCCATGGATGTCAACTGGCAGTCAAAAGACATGATGAAATTTCCTTAATTTCACAACAGAGATGGTTTCAACTAGGAAGTGGTACACATTTTACATTATGCCAGGTTTAAGAATGTAAGATAATTTCTAGAAGATTGGTACTGACTAATTAGCCATCAGTAAACATGTAGAAATAAATCCAGTTAAATGAATCACCTATTTATGGCATTGTTCCTGTAACGTTCTAAGATAATGATTGGGTTTTGAAGAAACCACTGAACCAAAAAATTCGCATACCATTTTTGTCTAATTGTTTAGCTATCCAGTTGGGATCCACTTCCTGAAGTCATTCTTAAGCAGATTGCAATTTACAAATATTAAAAAAAAAACAAATCAAGACCCAGAGACAGCAAATCTAGCTTCTTATAATAATTTGCACGAAATTAAGTTGGCAATATGAGCACAATGCTTAGCACATATAAAATTATATCTGTTAACTAAAAGAAGTCAAAGGGGGAATTATTTTTTTAAAGCCAAAACTATTTACTTGAATATACTTAACAATGCAAAAGAAAAATTGTATTCTGCAAGTATAACACTATAGGAAGTATGATATTTACATGCAAGGCTGTCCAACCTACCTGTGGAATCTTATAGATATCCAAGAGAGTTGCCACATGGAGGGAGATTTCAGCATCCAGTCCTCCAATAACAGCTATGACTTTATTCTGAATGTTACATAGGTAGTTGGGGACCAGTCTCTCAGTTGCTGATAGAAGTAGCATGGTGGCCTGATAGGTCCTCTGAGCATTGTCATAGCTGTCATAAATATGGAAGCCCAATGTGAGATTGGGTAAGATTAGTGTGTTTTCATTGATTTCTTTTACTGCAAATGCCAAAGCCAGAATGTGCTGATAATTCTTAGGAACTCCACTACAATGAGAGGTGCATTGCATATCAGAAGGATATTCTAGCAATTCTTAAATTCTAAGCAGTAGTTATAATATAAAAGGGCATATCTAGGTCTACCTTTCTGACATGGTGAATTAATAGACATCAGAAGTACAGTATATATGGATAAAGAATTCAATATTCATTGTCAGAACACAGAGTTTATGCAGAAAAAAAATGTGCAAATAATGTCAGACATGGAACACAGGGAATGTCTGGAATCCACAAATATAATGTGGCTTTCAAAAAGGTAGACAGTCTTCTGGCACAGAGCCAGGCTGGCAGACACTCCTGTATTCTTGGTTGGAGTAGAAGATCTTGCAGTGTGTTTGAAGGAGGCCACTGTTTTATTAAATACAAGGCAAATCTTATTTAGGAGAATTACGTAGGAAAATGCAGAAGAGCTCTAAATCAGCTATCTACCCACAGTATCACTCAAGCAGTATAGTAATGGTTGAGAATGAGAATCATAGGTGAGCAAGTCCAGGTCTTTGGGAAATTCACTTTAAACATTTCATTCTTTCCACACTGTGTGTTGCCTGATTGAGAAAATAATGCTGTTCTTAGCATCTCCTGAATTTCACCCCAGTCAATCTGCTATTATTTTCTGATGGAAATTCTATAATTAATTATTTTGGCAATCATAAATGCAGGAAAATATAGACAAATCATAATTACATTACTTACGCAATCTGTCCTGCCAATACTGGTGGGGGATGAACTTGAAAGGTGACTTTTTCAGAGACTGGACCAACTTGAGATGAAATTCCACCAACCATAAGATCTCCTGGATGATGGTACTTGTGATGTGGAGGATATGGATGAAAGAGGCTGCACCTATGAGTTATGCACACCACATGGGGACTCAGCACTAGAATTAAGACCAGTAAAATTGTCCTCTCCATTACAAGGGCAAATTTCAAAAAATCTCTCTTATTCCTTAGGATAAAGCCATATGCACTTCTACAATTAACAGATTCTGACTCTTTTAAGTCTAAATGTTGGAGTATCCAGGATCAGACCTGGAGTTCCTTACCCATCCATAAGCCTACCATGTTTCTCTCCAGGTGTAAATGATATTAATATTTTAAGAGAAACAGAGGGAAGAAATTTCCCACATCTGTCTTTTTAGCTAATACTAAATGGGCACTAAATTCACTGGGATTTTGCAAAACAGTAGAATTAATAATAGTAATTTAGATGCACAAGCAAGAAGGTGATTATTAAATCAGAGTTCAGTTCCTTAGGGAAGTCCTGAAGAAATTATTTTTTCAGAGTTGAACTATGATTTTCTCTACTATTCTGATAGGAACTAGGATATTTGGCAAGGATCCTTAATGGGGAATATTTGAGTGATTGAAAGACAGTCATATTTTGGGAAAAAGTTGATAGTGACATTGGGCAAAGTGATCAAGCCAAGAGATGTGCTTGAGATTTTCATCAGTTTGTGGCAGTATTCTGAAGCTAGTTTGCTGATGATATGAGTTTACCTTGGAATAGCAAGACCCAAACTTTACATAAACGGGGGACCACCAAACAATTTACTAAAGCAGGGGTGTCAAACTTGATTTCATTGAGGGCTGCATCAGGATTGTATTTGACCTCAGGGGGCCGGGGTGGGCGTGGCCAGGGTGGGCATGGCCAGCTTGACATCACTCATGTCAGGGGTGCCTGTGGTGGCCCGAGTGCTCTGACAGAAAAAACGGGCTCCCGAGCTCCGTTTTTGGCTGCAACGGCCTCCTGCAACCCTCTGCCAGTGAAAACGGAGCTCGGGAGGGCTGCCCGCAGCTCTCCTGAGCTCAGTTTTCACTGGCAGAGGCACCGCAGGCCACTCGCGGGGTGGATCTAATCACCCTGTGGGGTGGATCCGGCCCCCGGGCCTTGAGTTTGACACCCCTGTACTAAAGGATAAATAGGAAGCATTTCTGTTAAAACTAATAAAAGGTACAAAGTCATAAAACACAGTCAGCTCTAAACATACTGTACACACAGACACAGAGAAGGACCCAAAAGAAATAGATTTCTGATAGGGTATTTTGATAGACCTTTTTTTACTGAAGATTTGGTCTTAAATTCTACCAGCAGCATTTAATTATTTTCTTGATATAGCACTGCTTTAAAGATGAAATGTGGGCTATAATTTTATAACTCAGTTTGTTTCTCTCCTCTCAGGAACACCTTCAGTAGTTTAACAGATCCCTTTGTAAATCCAAGATAATTTTTTTTCTAAGTCACTCTTCTGCTTTATCTTTTGTGTGTCTCCTTTAATTATGACATCAGTTGGTTTCATTTGTAAATCCGTTTGGAATCTTTTTCCATATTACTTGTGTAGTCTGGCATTTTAAAATCTATTGCAATATTCGTGGGTTAAATCATCAAGGAACGCTGGTCACGAAACAACAACTTTATTAACAGTAACTACAATACTTCGTACGAACGTATCTGTAAGGAATCGGCTGTCACTAGCTGACAGCTCCCTTTTATACTGCTGCCACAGCCAGGGTAGCCAATCATGGCTCATATAATTCCCGCTCTTTAAACATCCCCCTAGTGGCCCTCCGGAACACTACACCCCTTTCTGCCAAGTTGGAGCATGCGTATTCTGCTAAATACACCAGTCTTTTCCGGGTTCTACCGGACCTTCTTAACTCCCTCGGATGGTCTCCCACAGCCCTAATACCAACCGCTGCTGGGGTCTGCTGGCTGGTGTCTCTAGTCTCCTGCATTGTAACCTCCCTGGGATCCTCCCTCTCTGGATCACTTAAGTTTATTCCAATTGGATTATTAACAGGTAGTTGCACCGGGCAGTGTGCCTGGTTCCCTTCCCCCGCTCCTGGATCCTCGGCCGTATCGGCCTCTGGGCTGGAGCTGACCGGTGTCCCCCATCGGGACTGCAATTGATCAATGTGGCGGCGCCACTCCCGGCCATCGTCTAATATCACCCTATAGGAACAGGGGCTGCACATCTCCACTATAATCCCCGGAACCCACAAAGGGCTGCCAGTGTAATTCCTAACATACACGGGGCAGCCCGCTGAGAATGCTCACCCTGGCCGGGACGAATCTAGGGGTTTGTCTGGTGTGTACTGGGGGTGTAGCCTGTCCAACGTAGTCTGCAGCTGCCGGCCCATCAGCAGCTCTGCGGGACATTTGTTTGTGGACACACAAGGGGTTGTATGCTGAGTGAGAAGTAGCTCCCCTAGTTTACTTTGCCAATTCCCAGGCCCCAACTTGAGGAGGGTCTCCTTCACCGACCTCATCATGCATTCCGCCATACTGTTGCTTGCAGGATGTTAGGGTGTGTCTAATGCCCAGGCTGGCAAGGAAGCCCTCGAACAGTGTGGAAGTCAATTGGGGGCCGTTATCCGAGACCAGAAGATCCGGATAACCATGGGTTGCAAATAGAGTAGTAAGGCAACGGATTACTGCCTCCGAAGTGGTGGTAGACATCAAGCAAACTTCTAACCATTTAGAAAACGCATCTACCACCACCAAAAACATCTGGCCCTGTACTGGGCCAGCGAAGTCAACGTGTATGCGAGACCACGGGCCAGCAGGGTTCTCCCACATGTGAGGGTGGGCTCTAGGTGGTGAGACCCGGGTCTCCTCGACCCTCTATCTCTTTATCAATCCCCGGCCACCAAACGTAACCGCGGGCCAGGGCCTTCATACGTACTATGCCCGGGTGGCCCCTGTGTAATACGTCAAGAAGGGACTTCAGGAATTGGGGGTGAATAACCACCCTATCCCCCCACAAGAGACACCCCCGCATTACCGAGAGCTCATACTGGCGAGATTTGAATGGCACAAACTCGGGAGAAATGCCTTCCATAGGCCACCCCCTCAAAACCCAAGTCACCACCCGAGACAATACTCGGTCCTTGGCAACCGCACATGCAATGTCCATTGTGGTAATAGGCAGCTGGAGGTCAGATATTGAGAGAACTGTAGACGCGGGAGCAGGATCCTCCAGCACGATAGGCAAAGGGCAGCGACTCAAAGCGTCGGCGTGCGCGATGTGTTTCCCAGGGCGGTAGGAGAGACAGTAGTCATAACTGGCAAGGAAAACAGTCCAGCGGGTCATTCGAGGGGACATCATCTGGGGCGTCTCACGGTCGCCAGCTAGCAGGCCCAGGAGCGGTTGGTGATCAGTCACAAGGTCAAAACTGCGCCCATATAGGTAGTGGTAAAAACGGCGCACCCTGCCACCAGAGCCAAGGCTTCCTTATCAATCTGGCCATACTTTCGCTCGGGTCCGGCCAGAGTATGGGAAAAGAACGCGATGGGGGCTTCGCTGCCATTAGGCAGGCGATGACTCAGTACAGCCCCCACCCCATATGGCGAAGCGTCACAAGTGAGGACAAGAGGCAGCTGGTCGCTATACTGAGCGAGCACCGTATTGGCTGTCAGCAGGTGTTTGACAGCTGAGAAAGCCTGCTCCTCACGGGGACCCCAGCGCCATGGCACACCAGCATCCAACAGGTGATGCAGGGGCTCCGCCACAGTCGCTTTGTGCGGCAAGAAGATCGCATAAAAGTTAAGGAGGCCGAGGAAGGCCTGTAGCTCTGACCTAGTGGTGGGCGCTGGGGTATCAATGATAGCTCTGATCTTTGAGGGTGTCGGGTGAATCCCGGTGGAATCCACCAAGAACCCCAGGAACTCTACACTCGGGGCAGAAAATACACACTTAGCTTCCTTTACTCGAAGGCCAACCTCTTGGAATTTAGAGAGCACGGTGCGAACGCATGCAATTAATGCAACATGCGTAGGGGCAGTTATCAAAACGTCGTCGAAGTAAGGCACAGTACCTGGAAGCCCATGAAGTAACCACTCCATAAGACTTTGGAAGATTCCAGGGATGGTGCTTATGCCAAATTGCAGGCGGCGGCAACAGAAGGCACCCCTATGGGTAATAATGGTCTGAGCCTCTGCAGCTTGATCGTCCACAGGCAGCTGTTGATATGCCTGGGACAGATCCAGCTTCGCAAAAACTCCCCCAGGGAATGGAGCAGATGCTGGACTACCGGCACGGGATATGCATGGGAAGGTAGCGCACGGTTCACTGTGCACTTGTAGTCTGCACATAAGCGGATACTACCATCAGGCTTAATGGGGGTAATGATGGGGGTTTCCCATCAAGCCTGATCTACCGGCTCTAAGATCCCTTGTGCGAGCAGCCGGTCAATCTCTGCGTTCACCTTAGGTCACAGGGCGAGGGGAACCCGCCGTGGCTTGAGGCGAATAAGTGCCACAAGCGGATCTAAATTGAATGACACAGGGGAACCCTTGTATTTCCCAAGTTGGCCGTCAAAGACCGAGGGGAATTCCCTGGCTAACATCTTGCTAGTGCTGTCCCCTGAAAGAGAATTGATGCCTTCAATGGTGAACCCCAAAGTGGAGAACCAATCCAGCCCTAAGAGGCTGGTGAGGGGACCATACACAATGACAAGGGGCAAGTGGCCCGAAAAAGCCTTAAATTTAATTGGGAACATTCCCCTCCCAATGACAGGAATGCTAGCCCCATGATAATCCCTAAGGGACAGAGGGCAAGGCTCAAGGCATTTTTTAGACATACGGGGAAACACACGCTTCAAGGTGCTCCAAGATACGATGGACATTGCGGACCCCGTATCGACCTCCATGTGGCAGGGCGATTGTCCAAGCAGCACTGTGACTGATATTTTGTTCCCTGAGGATAGCTGGGTCTTCTGAATGACCTGTGGTGGACCCCAGGCAGAATCATATATGGCGTAACAATTTCCTTCCTTTGAAGACCACCCTCCCGGCGGCCACTTTTGCTCGGCATAGACAGACTCTTTGTATGACTGGCCAAGAGGGGGATTCCCTGCACGACAGACTCTGGCAATGTGACCCCGGCGGCCACATCGGTGGCAAACAGCATCTTTGAAGGTGCATTGTGCTCTCAGATGGTCACACCCGCAACCCATACACGGCGTGCAGGATGGGGGGGGCGGTTCCTATACACACCCCGCCTCTGGCCATCTGTGAGGCGGCAGATCTCTTCTTCCATTGTCAGTTCCTTTTCGAGTTCTTCGGGAAGATTGTCTATGGCATTAGTGCGAGTTGTAGGTGGAAGATTCGAACCCTCATCCATTTCGGTGAGGGATTGGGATGACATCTCCACAGCACGAGCCTCATCCAGGGCAACCTGGAATGTGAGGCCATGCATGCGAGGAGCCGCCTCTTCAAACGACAATCCCTCACCCCAAAAACCAGTCTATCAAGGAGGTAATCTTCCAAATTGTAAAACTCACAATATAATGCGGCTCTGCGCAACGCGGCCACATACTGATTAATTTATTCTCCCTCCCCCTGGTTCCTGTGGTAGAACGCATATCTTTGTGCACAGCGGGAGGATGGAGGGGCGTAATTGTTCTTAAGTTTAGCCAGCAGTTCTTCCCATGTCGCATTGTGGATTGATTTGGGGGCAAAGAGGGCTTGGGCTGTCTCGAACATCTCAGTCCCGCAAAAGCCTAAAAAGTAAGCCCTCTTCCTATCACCTGACAACTCTGTATACGCGTTGGCGATGAGGAAGCACTCGAACTGAGCTACGTAGGATTCCCAGGTCTCACCCGGTGGGTTGAAGGGAGCGAACGTGTGTTGGGTTGCCATTTCGTCCCTTCGATCCGATTGTCTATCTGACAGCGCTGTCTCCTAACTCACTGCAGGAATGGCAGATGATTCCGATTCTTCAATTTAGGAGATAAATCCCATCCTCGTCGCCAGTGCAATATTTGTGGGTTAAATTATCAAGGAACGCTGGTCACGAAACAACAACTTTATTAACAGTAACTACAATACTTCAAACGAACGTATCTGACAGGAATCGGCTGTCACTAGCTGATAGCTCCCTTTTATACTGCTGCCACAGCCAGGTTAGCCAATCATGGCTCATATAATTCCCGCTCTTTAAACAGCCCCCTAGTGGCCCTCCGGAACACTACACCCCTTTCCGCCAAGTTGGAGCATGCGTATTCTGCTAAATACGCCAGTCTTCTCCGGATTCTACCGGACCTTCTTAACTCCCTCGGATGATCTCCCGCAGCCCTAATACCAACCGCTGCTGGGGTCTGTTGGCTGGTGTCTCTAGTCTCCTGCATTGTAACCTCCCCGGGAGCCTCCCTCTCTGGATCAGGTAAATTTATTCCAATTGGATTATTAACAGGTAGTTGCACTAGCTGATAGCTCCCTTTTATACTGCTGCCACAGCCAGGTTAGCCAATCATGGCTCATATAATTCCCGCTCTTTAAACAGCCCCCTAGTGGCCCTCCGGAACACTACATCTATTTTCAAACCTACCTCAGTCCCAGTCTCTATTTTGCCTGAGTTTTTTTTTTTGTTCTTGTACAACATGGGTGGGGAACAATGGTGCTTTTATGACTTGTGGACTTCAACTCCCAGAATTGGCTGGCTCAGGAATTCTGGGAGTTGAAGTCCACAAGTCATAGAAGGGCCATCATTCCCCAACTCTGTTCTATAACCTCTGTTAAATTCATCTTAAAAGTAATTTCTGAGTACATTGTTCCTAAATAGCCTTAATATCTTCTATTGTCAAAGAATATAGCTCCATTATATTAATGGGTCTCTTCTCCTTTAATTGTAAAATGAATGTTCTAAGTCCTCCTTCTGCTGTTTTGCAAAAAATAAAATTTGTTCATGTAATCCTTAAAATTATATGATATGTCTTTCATTCTGGAAACAAGGAAACAGAAACAGAATAGCAGGGACCTTGTAGATCATCTAGTCCAACCCCCCACCCAAGCAGGAGACCCTACACCATTTCTGACAAATGGGAGTCCAATCTCCTCTTGAAAGATTCCAGTGATGAAGCTCCCAAAACTTCTGAAGACAAGCTGTTCCATTGGTTGATTGTTCTCACTGTCAGAAAATTTCTCCTTATTTCCAGGTTGAATCTCTCCTTGATCAGTTTCCATCCATTATTCCTTGCCTGGCCTTCAGGTGCTTTGGAAAATAGTTTGACCCCCTCCTCTATGTGACAGCCCCAAAGTATTGGAACGCTGCTATCATGTCTCCCCTGGTCCTTCTCTTCACTAGACTAGCCATGCCCAGTTCCTGTAACCAATCTTCATATGTTTTAGCCTCCAGTCCCCTAATCATCTTTGTTGCTCTAGTTTGTACTCTCTCCAGAATTTATAGTGTTGTGACCAAAACCAGGACACCCCTGGTTTCATAAATGTTGTCCTTCATAACACCTTTAATAAGTAATAAGCAACTTCCAAAGTATATTATGAAAGGTAATAAGCAAAACCACTGTCCAAATACAGGCATTGAACTCAGACCCCTCCCAGCTCTGAGAGCTCAAAACCCCACTAGAGAGTGCTATTTTTTTTTAATCTCTTTGCAGGAACCTTTGTATGAAGCAATCTTGTGAGTGATCCTAGTCCTATCCTTGATCTGGAAAGGAGTTCAAGGAGCTAACCAATTCCCCCAGCTCCTCTTTCAGCTGTAACATCAGCTCCATTATTGTGGGGTCTTCTTCAACCCACCATTGCTTCTCCCATACTTCCTTGAAACATATCCTTATTTCAGCATAAATACTTTTTTTTTGACAGATTCTTCCAATGAATGTTAGACAAACTCTGCTTTAGAAAAAAGAAGTATAATTTCTACAAATTATTATTCCTGCTCATTATCCTTGATAAAGATCGTTCTCACAATGAGTAACTTCACAGAGTTCCTATGACTCTTATGTACCATACTAATTAGGATCTCATACAGCTAATACCTCTTGCCAATGCTAAACCCAACCCTGAGCAATAAACAATTATCGTGGAACAACTATCAAAAGCCCAGCTACTACAGCAATACAGAGTTAAGCTAGAGAAATCAGGAACACTTCCCAACTTAGCTTTCCTGCTGATGTTTTCAAAACTACACTCAAATGCACACTTCTGGTCAGATGCTCTCACAATGAATAACTTTCCAGAGAGGAGTTGTAAGATTTTCAGGCCATTAGGTGCACAGGGTAGTAGCTTGGTCTGCAGGATGATTCCACTTACCCTTCTCTTTCATGCCACACACACAAGTTCCCAGTGTTGCATTTTGGGACTCATGCTGCTATGAGAGGAAGATCACTATCAGACATTAAGCCATAGTCACTACTGTACCAGCAATCACCGAAAGCCTGCAAGTTAATCACTTTCCTGCACTTACTTTCTCTTTAATTGCTACACAAACTAGCAGAGTTGCTAAGGGAAAAATTACATGACTGTGATTTTACTGCTGCTTTCACCAATAACTCTGGTTGTTGCAATCTGTTTGTAAAGTGACCAAATGATGATCATGTGACTGTAGGACACTGTGATAGGCGTAAATGTGACGATTTGGTTGCAGAACTGTTTTTTCCACACTGTCATAATTTCAAGCAGTGTACACACAAACTGGATATTCAGGAACATCTACACTCAGGAAAAAGAGTGATTAGCCAGTACTCTCCTGGAAACATGAAGTAGGAAGACACAGTAGTACGGGAATTATTCAATCAGAAGACATAGTAGTTTGTGTACTGGGATGAACGCCTTAGCGGCCATTGCCAGTGACTCAATCTTAAGAGTTCTCTTAAACCATCTTAGAGCCATCTTAAACAGTTAGGAAAATATGTCCGATAAAGCATAAAATATTTTATTTTAAACCAGTTTTAACTTAGTTTAGCAGGTTGTATGAAACATACTCCTAAGGTTCAGCACTTAAAGCTACTCTTAATTAAACTGCAATTTGTTAAATTAAAGGTGTAAGTGCTCAATGCTTGCAGCAAGTATGGCAGTGCGTGGACATCTCTGTGGGTGTTGGGATACTTAAGGAGCCAGGCTCCTTTTGCATAGCATTTGGGGCCAGCAGCCTTTCAGGACCCTGGTGATTGGCAAATGGGTCCCTAAGCCACAAACATGGCCAGCTGAAGTAGTTGATGTATGTCCCGGTGCCTCAATCAAAGCTTAGAAGCCTACACCTGCATCCTATTGCCAGTGCTGCTAATACTGTCTCTGCTATATGTGCCAAGGAATTGCTTTTTTTAAAATGAGACTACCCATTCATGACAACCATCTTTACTGGAAGGCAAGTGGATGCAAATCAAGAACAACTGGTACAGGAACATACATTTAAATGTAGCTTAAAATGCAGAACAGAAGCCAAACTTCTGCATTTTCTATGCAGAAAATTAAAAATAATGATAAATTTGCATACATAGAGAGACAAAAGTGTACTACCTATGGAATTTTATAGATAGTTGCTACATGTAAAGAAATTTGGAAATCTAGTCCCCCAACAGCAACTACTGCATTATTTCTAGTATTACATACAGTATGTGTAAGTCAATGTCTCCTTTGCTGGAAAAAAAAATCATTGTAGCCCGATAGGTTTTCTGGGCATTGTCGTAGCTGTCACAGATGTAGAAATGCAATGTGAGATTGGATCTGTAAGTTTTCATTGATTTTCTTTATTGCAAATAACAGCTTCTGATTAACATTTATCTCATTTGGGATTGAAGGCAGAGTCACCCAGCACTTTCAAACTTGTCATTTCAAAAGTTCCTTATAGTTCAGAAACATTAATGAGCAATTTCTGAAAGTGATTAGAAAGTGATGTTTGTATAATTAGTGTCCATTAAAAATATCTGCCATGTTTGCAATATCTCCTTATTCCAAAGAACTGGTCTACTCACAGGTTGCTGCAGTCATTGGTGTCCTTTACTTCCCCATATTTCCCCTGGAAGTCCACTAACACAAATTAAGCAGTTAACAGTCTAAGGGTTAACACAGAGTTTCTAGATTACAATAGCCAATGTCCCAGATTGCAGCTGCTAGTGCAGCTGGCTCTCCTAGTGGGGGTGGAGGTGGGGGTAGGAACTGTACAGTTGGATGATTTTGTCCCATCTGTACAGCTAGGTGGTAAACAGTAATAGGCAAGAGATCCATTTATAATTCTTTCTGAAATGGTAGGAAGTAACCAAGTAACTTATAATGATTGGCAGCCTCTTTGAATGATAGACGAACATGCTAGGTCCTCCTGTCTACTGTAAATGGAAAGAGGATTCTATTGGTACCGAACAATTATCAAACTGCCAGATTGCATGGATACAAGGACAAACATGATGAGATCATCCATCTTGATTACATTCTAAGCAGGGGTGGATTCCTCCCGGTTCGGACCGGTTCTCCCGAATCGGTAGCGGCCCGCTGGTGATGTCACGATGATGTCACCAAACCAGATCAGTCAGTGCCGGTCCGTGGGGGTCACCATCTTTTTTTTGAACTTTTTTTTATTTTTTATTTCCTTCTGAGCATGCACAGAAGCTGACTTCTGGCACTGTGCATGCGGTCGCCATCTTTTTTTCAGCTTTGTTTTCTTTTCAGATTTTTTGTTACTGTGCATGCGCGCGCATGCAAAGCGCGTGCGCCCCCATGAGGCGTGCCATGGCTAGCTGATGAGAGCTAAATAGCTTGAAATAGATCTATACTAGTCTCCCTTTATTTCTTTATTTATCAGTAAAAATATGTCACACATAGAAACGGCCTGTCATTGTAAGCAACTGCCTGGATGGCCCCTGGAGGGGCCGAAAGGCAAAAGGAAGCAGTATGCTCCCTCCCATATTTGGGTATACCATGTGATTTAACAGGAAAAAAATACATATACATATACATATACATATACATATACATATACATATACATATACATATACATATACATATACATATACATATACATATACATATACATATACACATACACATACACATACACATACACATACACATACACATACACATACACATACACATACACATACACATACACATACACATACACATACACATACAGTTAAATGATGGGGAGGGAGGGAACTTGATGCATGGGGTGTTGAGATTGAATTTTAATTCAACAACCACCTCCAGTGTGATCCTGCCCCATTAGGGCCCCAAGCCATCTGGCAGAGCCAGGTCTTTAGGCTCCTGATCAAAAGAGTGAGAGCCAATCTCACCTCTGGGGGTAAGATGTTGCAAAGGGCAGGAGCCCTGGCAGAGAAGGGCTTTCTCCTGGATCACACCTGTCAGAATTCCTTGAATGATGGGACCTGCAGCACACCCCCTCTGCTGGCACCGATTGGGCAGGCCAGTCCCAATGGTGTGAGACAGTTCCACAAGTAACCTGGACCTATGCCATGCAGAGCTTTAAAGTAATAACCAATACATTAAAACTAAAAATGTTGACAGAAGAAGAATGAAATGGATTATTAATCAATCTTCTTTCTCATTAATTGTTCCCTTTTGTTCAACTCAGGCCGAAATACAATGATATAACATTTGGGGAAAAAGATGCAACCCAAAAGCCCAGCACCTGAAGCTAAAATGGAGAAGATTTCCACAGCCACCATATATTTCCCTCTCGAACTCAGGTACGCTGGAACAAAAGTCAACCAAACACTACAAAAGACCAACATGCTGAAGGTAATGAATTTAGCTTCATTGAAACTGTCAGGCAATTTCCTGGCAAGAAAAGCTGTGGTGAAGCTGATAAAAGCCAGGAAACCCATATAGCCAAGGACACAATAAAACATGGTCACAGAGCCTTCATTACATTGCAGGATAATTTCTTCAGTCACTGAGACCATATCAACATCTGGGAATGGAGGGTTCATTGACAGCCAGAGAGTACAAATGCCTGCTTGAATCAGGGAGCAGGAAACAACAATAGAATTAGTTAATTTTTTCCCAACCCATTTTCTCATTCTGGATCCTGGTTTGGTGGCCATAAAAGCCAGAACCACTGTGATGGTCTTTGCCAAGACTGAAGAAACAGCCACTGAGAAGACCACGCCAAAAGTTGTTTGTCTTAGGAGACAGGTAAATTTTCCTGGTTGGCCGATAAATAGCAGTGCTGAAAGGAAGCAGAGCAGGAGGGCGATGAGGAGAGTATAAGTCAGGTCTCTGTTGTTGGCTACCACAATGGGAGTCTTGTTGTGGCTTAGAAATGCTCCAAGCACAAGAGCAGTAGTCATAGAAAAAGAAAGTGTAATACAGGCTAAACTGATTCCTAAAGGTTCTTCATAAGTCAAGACACTAATACTTTTGGGAATACAAAAATTGCGTTTCTTGTTTGGATAGTATTTGTCTTTGCATCTGGAACATTCATTTCTATCTGAAAAAGAAGAAATAATGTAACAGTATGAAGTCACACATATTCTGTATAGCACAATCAAATTTTAGTCCTAAAGCTAATTTGTAAGTATTTAATCTTTATATTTTTATAAAATATGATTATCAAAATTTCTGCTAAATTTAATTGGCACACAATTTTTATTTGTTTTAATTAACATCATCTCTCCCTCTTTCTCATCTATCATCTGCCAAAATGAATTAAAGATTTAGTCCTGGTGAAATCATAGGATAAATGATTGAGAGAATTAGGATAAATGATTGAGAGAATATTTGTAGCTCAGGGTTGAACCGTGTGTTCCTTGGTGCTCTCTGAATTTGGTTGTTTTCTTGCAGATATTTGATTACTAAACTAGGTAACATCCTCAGTGCTAGAAGAGAGTTAGGTTTGTTTCAAAATTAGTGAAGGGTACTGAATTTATAACAGATTATGTTTTGGTAGTGTCAGGTAGATATTGGAGAAAAATGGATTTGGTAGAAAAGGAGTAAAAAGAAAAGTAAAATTAGAACAACTGAAGAATGATTAACACAAATACTATATACCAAACTGAGAGAAGAGAGATTATTTTCCAAGACAATTAATGGGAAGTGGAAGGAAGAAAGCATTACACAGACTGCCACAGAAGTGTGTGACTTTACCCTTGGAAAATACGAGAAAGGATGTTTGAGAGAATGATAAGTGAAAAAAATTGTAGATGGAAATAAACACATCCAAGAGATTGTGGGGAAAAACCAGTTGAAAGGAAGTTACTGCAGATTGTGTAGGTAAGGAATACAATGTCAAAAAATGTAGTGAAGGGAGGATAAGGAAGAATTAATATTCAACAGAGAAAATGCAGATCTATTTTGATGGAAGTAAAACATGCTTTGGATAGTGGGAAAGAGGTCCAAACAAGGAATCTCCAGCAATACAAATGGAATTAAACATCAGTGATAAAATGATTTCAGATAAATCTGAGCAGAGGGAATGTTTTTGGAAAGTATTTCATAGATTTTTATGGGAATAATAGTGATATGTTGAAGAATAGACTTGAAATGAATCTAATAAAATGGAAGTAAATACATTTTGTGAGAATTTTTAAAAAAGAATGATGTTAATATTGATATTATTAAATGTTAAAATACAGGTGCACATTGCTTGTGGAATGGTTTAACAGCTTTTTTCCATTTGCGTGTATCTATGAACAACAATGGGAAGAATGCCATTATTGTTCAGGTATATGGAAAAAAAGAAAAGAAAAGGAAAAGAAAAATTATAGGATGTAATAGGTGAGAATGAATTTGGGAGATTGAACCCAGAGTCTGTACTTAGGATCAGATAAAAGTCAGCATAATTGGCAGGACAATAGTCTCAGAAGAGAATTTCCCTAATTTCTTGGACTGTAAAGATAATGGAGGAAGAACTCTACTTTCAGGCTCATGAGATTCTGTTAATATAGCTCACAATAAAGTAAAATTAGTTTATCTGACACAAGATTTTCAAATTGTGAAGTGTGTCTGGGATGGTACTTGGCAGAATTTTGATAAAATGCCAGAAAAATGTTATTATTAAGAACATTTGTGACATATGGAATTTTTTTTTTTTGGTCAGCCAATGTACTGCTCTTCAGACCTGCTCTTCAGCCAGTAACTGACCAATCTGTGAATGTATCCTGGATTCTAGATGCAGGAAGGAGAAGTAAGAATAAATGCTTCATTAGAAGAGCTAATCAAAGACTGGAAAGCAATGACAGATGTACATGTGTTCTGATCCATTTGCCAGTATATTTATTTATTTAAAGCATTTTGACACTACCCATCTCTAGCCATGAGACTTTTGGTGACATACAAAAATAGAAATGTCAAAGACAGCAAATCCCCCCCCCCATTACAATAAATAAATAAAATAAAATAATTAAAACCAAGTAAACAATAAATGGCAAACATGGCTAAGGTGCACTACAGCATCTAAAATGGGGACTACTTATTCTGGCCCAAGGCCTGGGGAAAAGCTGGATCTTAACCAGTTTATTTTATTTATTTATTTTATTTGTTTGTCAAACATGTACAAGATAGCAGGTATAGGTATAAACATAAACATAATCAAAGTGAATACAGATAGATGAGGACAATAGGACAGTAGGACAGGGACGGTAGGCACGGTGGTGCGCTTATGCACGCCCCTTACAGACCTCTTAGGAATGGGGTGAGGTAGACAGTAGACAGTCTAAGGTTAAAGTTTTTTGGGTTTGGGGAAGAAACCACAGAGTCAGGTAGTGAATTCCAGGCATTGATCACTCTGTTGCTGAAGTCGTATTTTCTGCAGTCGAGTTTGGAGCGGTTTACATTAAGTTTGTATCTATTGTGTGCTCGTGTATTGTGGTGGGTGAAGCTGAAGTAGTAATTGAAAGGTAGGACATTGTGGCTGATAATTATATGAAATACATTTAGTTCGGTTTTAA
>QLTV01001835.1:859850-887738 GCA_003457575.1 Thermophis baileyi
AGGTGACGCAACATAATGAGATTGGTCTGTAATTTTCGACGTTGCTGGGATCGCCTTTTTTGAAGATAGGGATGACTGTGGCTAGTGACCATAAGTTGGGTAAGGAGCTAGTCCTGAAAGATTTATCGAAGATTATGCTAAGAGGTTCAGCTAAGGCTGTGGAGAGCTTTTTTAAGAAATATGCACATAGTCCATCAGGTCCAATAGATAGAGATGGTTTTAGGTTGCGTAATGCCTTTGCAACGTTATCTTCTGTAAAATCAATTTGTGTTAGATCGTTGTAATTATTTGTGGTACGACTAGGAAATATTGGGCATGAGCCATTGCTGTTTACAAAGACTGAGCCGAAGAATGTGTTAAAGAGGTTGGCTTTAATGGTTTCATCGTTATAGTCTTTATCATTAGGTCCTTTAAGGGGTGGGATGGATCTCGAGTCTTTGAGTTGGTTGTTTACAAAGTTATAGAAGGTGTGGGTGGATTTCGTGCGTAGAAGGTTTTCTTCTTGATTAATGTGATAATTGGTGCATTCAGTCTTTATTTGGTGCATTCAGTCTTTATTTGGTGCATTCAGTCTTTAAGGCCTGTAGGTTCCGATGCCTGTAGTATGTTGGGGGAAGATGATTCCAAAGTTCCACGTGATATTTCCACCCAAGCTTTGTTCTCCTTCGAACTCCTCCTTCCTGCTTGCCAGATTTGATCACTAGAGAGAAGAGAACACCTTACTCCCCACCATGCTCATTTTATAAGTTGCTTTTTCAACTCAGGTAGAAGAAGGAGGGAAGTACATTCAGTTGCTTCCCTTTTAGCTTTATTTGTTGTCCTTGACATGCCCGACTGTCTTCTTTTGCTGGGGAGTGGTAGGGAATCATTGTTCTCAGTAGATTTCATAGTGGGGAGGGAAAGTGAATCTAATGAGGAAAGTAGTGATGACCTCCCAGGATAAACCAGATAGGAACCACAACTAGATGAATTATTTCTACTTTATTGTGAATCTACATTGACAGAATCTTGCAACCCGAGAAACTGGCGAGGGTCTCTTGTGAGTGGCTTGTCCCACCCACTATCCAGCTGCAGGCTATGCTGTTTCTTATCTGATTATTTCCTTCACAATGTCACAATGTATTTATTTGTAAATGTTCAGGTGGTGATGAACGTCTCTTACCATTCTCAGTTGAAACCCTCCCTTCTGGACAGGGGATGCAGTCATAACAGCAAAATGCCTCTCCTTCCTTCACTTTTTTGCTGGAACCAGGATAACAGCTCTTGCTGCAGACAGAGACGGGTATCACCTGGAAATTAAAGAGGAAACTTATACATCTGGAAGCTTTTTAGTCTATTGTCCTTTTTAGTCTATTGTTTCATCATCCTAAAATGATGAAAGCATGTCATGGACATATCCAGTTTAGGTATAGGAGTAATAGTTTGAAAAAGATGTTTCCATTGTAAAAGCAGTATAAAGCTCAGTTAAATATACTTGTTTTAAGATTAAACAAGTGAAATCATGAATTCTGAAAAGAAAAAACAAGAACCCTGGACTGCTAAGATAAGTGTAGCATAGGCCCACAGTGGGCTGAAAAAAATTTCTTTATTATATTATATAATTGTATTGTATCATTAAGACATGATGCCCCACTTTAACCTAAAACCTGTTAATGGGTCATCTTTACAGACATGATAATTGTGCTCTACAAGTTGGTTATAGGGAGATAACTTTATGTAAGAATTTCCTTTTGTCCAATAATATGAATTGATGTATCAAATTAAAAAACAGCATGTTTGTTCAGAATCAAGGACTATAATTAAATCCTACCTGGTTAAACCAGCTGTGCCATGTAATCATCTCATCATTGATGGTTAATAGTTTATCTGAAGGAGCTGAATGGTCCACATTTCCAACTTTCACATGAAGAAATGACTTGTTTCGGAAAGCAATCAAGTTGATAATATCAAAGCCAGCTGCTACAATCACATTCTGATCAAAGGAGACCAGTTCCCCAGCAGTGTTGTTAAAAGCAACATTTCTCAAAAAATAGTGGAACTAAATTGAAATGAAAATGTAATAATTTGGGATTACCAGACAATCATAAAGACATAGAAAAACAGATATATTTCCAAATGATATTCATGTAGGCTGTTAAATAAGCTTTCTGAAGTTGGAGGTTAAGTAGCATAGGTGGACTCCCAACAGAAATCAATGGCCAATAGTCATATAGTAATCAATACTTAAGATAGAGAAAATAAATAGATACACAGTGTTTTAAGTGAAGCATAATTCCCCTCCCCCCAATTCTAGGGCATTGGAAGTCAGTCAAAGTACAGATTCAAGGTTCGCTCTAAAAGTATTTTGCCTAATAAGGATATTACCTTCCAGAAGTGTTGACTATGAATCTTCCTCCCTACCCTACCTGCCATTGGTCTCTCAGTATCTCTTGAAGAGGACACAGCATGTAAAGCATGAGCTATGGCATGAACAGCATTGTAGACACTGTAACTGTGGCCAGTCATGTCCATTTCAAAAAGAGTCCCAGGAAGGCTTTCCAAATCCTCTGTACCACTGCAAATATTCTCAGGCACATCACTCATAACAACATTTGGGAATACACAGTCAAAGGCTTCTTGCCAGAACTGTCTGATAAATCCATCTCCCTTTGCGGTGAAGGGGTTTTGTTTCCCAGCAAATGATCTGAACTCTGATAGAGCAGTGGAATGCATTGTGAAGAAAAGGGAACCATCAATTACTTTTATATCCCAAGCACGTTGAAAAGGGATTAAACTGAACTCCACCTGTGCTGTTATTATCCACACAATACCTTTTGGTTTACTTCTCACCTCTTCTATGTTTGGAATATACTGCAGCCATAACAAATAGCTCATAGCAAGGAATTCTCCATTGTACAGCATTGCATTAACCTTACTACTCATGACATGATCATAGATTTTTTCCCCCTGTTGAAGCATGCCCTCAAGTCCACTGAAAACAGTAAATTTGGGGAATCGGTGAATGAAAGAAACACAAATCCCATTTTTGGGAAAAATTGAAATAACTGTTTCTACAAATTTTTCTCCCTGGTCATTGTCCATGATAAAAATCCCAATCCATGTCCAATTGAAATGCAGGAGCAGTGAGAGAATCCCTTCATGCTGAAGTTCTTCTGGGGGAACCATCTGATAAAATGAAAGGCCTGGAGTTTTATCATTCATTATCGGAGGAGAGCCATAAATGAGCTAGAGAGAAACAGGAAAAGGAGATAAGAGCAGCATCTAGAAAACATTTTCAAGTGTTCAAAACAATCAACATACAGTATATTGAATTAATATACCAACCCTTCAAAACTGTCTTGGCTGGCTCATTGAGGTGGGAATTCCAGAAAGGAATTTGTTGACTTGTTGGTATGGGAATTAAATTGAGATGGTAGTTCTGGAAAGCATAACTGCATGGAAGGGGTTGGAAGTCTGTTGACTGCCATTCAGTGATGCTCCAGATCTGAAGGAATTACTGATATGAATTTATCTAAAACCAAGCTGCAGATTTGTAAGTGATGGATAATTGCTGTTTCATATCTTCTAAATATCAAAAGAGGATATACCATCCCTGTTTGTCTTCATGCATGGGTATACCTAGTAGTTTTGACTACATGCACAGGTAGACAAAGGGATTTGTATGTTGATATCAAATTTCAAATGGTTAAATTTCTACAGCTGAAGGTGAAATAAAACAGTTACATCAGCAATAATCACAATCTACATTTGCAGATTTCACTTAAATTCATTTTCTTGCAACATCTTTTGCTATATAAAAACACAAAATTTTATAAAGAAATGTCTAGCTGCACAACTAATCATAATCTTGTCATCACAACCATGGGGGAAACATCTCTGCCATACACTAGCACTGATGATGTTACCTAGTTTGGGTAATAAAATGTCTGCAAGAAAACAAGCAAGCTCAGAGAGCGTCAAGGACATCATACATCAAAACATTTAGGAAACAACTTGAAGCTTAGTATAACTCACTGCCTTCTCAATAATGTACAAGGCAACAAACTGATTCAAAGTTTATAAATTCAAAGTTCATAAACATAATCAAAGACTCTTTAGGTTCAGAAAGTTTTCATTTACAAAACATAGCTTAAGGATTGATCTATGACAGTAATAAAGTTTTGATTTGACTTAAAGATGTAGTACAAAGAAGTGTAAGATTTATAGAACACACCCAATGTCAAGGGGTAGTCAAAAGACATGATGAAACTTCCTTAATTTCATAACAGAGATGGTTTTAACTGGGAAGTGGTACACATTTTACATTATCCCAGGTTTAATAAACTAAGAGAATTTTCAGAAGACTGGTACTGACAAATTAGCCATGCTGTAGACATCTACAAATAATTTAAAGCATTTGTGAAATATGTTACATTCAAATTAATGAGCCACCTAATTATGGCATGCTTCATGTAATATTTATTAATATGAAAACCAAAAACCAAATTAGGACCCAGAAAGGAGGAAACCCAGCTTCTTTCAATAATTTGCAATAAATTTAATAGTTGGCGAATGTGAGCTCAAGGCACAAAAACAATCACATCAGTTTTTAATTGAAAGAAGTCAAATTTCAGGGGAGGCATTTTTCAACTCCTGAACCATTTATTTGAATATACCTAATGCTGCAAAACAAAACTGCATTGTGAAAGTAAAACTCTACAGGTAGAATGACATTTGCATATAATGTTGTCCAACCTACCTGTGGAATTTTATAGGTATCCAAGAGAGTTGCCACATGAAGGGAGATTTCAGCATCCAGTCCTCCAATAACAGCTATGACTTTATTCTGGAAGTTACATAGGTAGTTGGGGACCAGTCTCTCAGTTGCTGATAGAAGTAGCATGGTGGCATGATAAGTCCTTTGAGCATTGTCATAGCTATCATAAATGTAGAAGCCCAGGGTGAGATTAGGTAAGATTTGTGGGTTTTCATTGATCTCCTTTACTGCAAATGCAAAAGCCAGGATGTGCTGGTAATTCTTAGGAACTCCACTATAATGAGAGTTGCATTAAACATCAGAAGTATATTCTACTAGTTCTTTCATTATAGTCAGTAGTTACAATATAACATGCCAGCTCCATCAAGCAATCCTACCTTCTGATATGATAAATCAACACTCATTAGGATGTACAAGTATATGTGAACAAAGAATTCCATATTTATTGTCAGAATACGGACATGTCTTCAGGAAAATTGTGCAAATAAAACACAGGGGATGTCTGGAGTCCACATATATAATGTGACTTAAAAGAAAAAGAAAAAGAAAAAAAAGGAAGACAGTCCTCTCGCACAGAGCCAGGGTAGCAGACACTCTTGCATTATTAATTGGAGTAGAAGATCTTGCAGTTTTTTTGAAGGGGTAATTTTATTACATACAAAGCGAGTTAATTTATCTTATGTAGGAGGACTATGTAGAAAAATGGAGAAGAGCACTAAATCAGACTCCACTAAGCTACCTGCCCCACAGTAGTGCCCAGGCAGATTAGCAATAACTGAGAGGCATGGAAGCCCAGCTATTTGGAGAGAATTCGGTTTTGGAAGTTTGCTTTTAAATCTCATTATATTCCACACTATATTTTGCCTGGTTGAGAAAAGAATGCTGTTCTTAGCGTCTAATTTCAACCCAGTCAATTAACTATTGCTTTGTGATGGAAATGCTATAATTAATTATTTTTGACAATCATAAATGCAGGAAAGTATAAGCAAATATAAGTACAATCCTTACAAAAACTGTCCAGGCAATACTGCTGGAGGATGAACTTGAAAGGTGAGTTTTTCAGCGACTGGACCAATTTGAGATGAAATTCCACCAACCATAAGGTCTCCTGGAAGATGGTACTTGTGATATGGAGAATATGGATGAAAGATGCTGCATCTGTAAGTCATGCACACAACATGGGGACTCAGCACTAGCATTAAGATTAGTAAAAATGCTCTCCCCATTACAAGGGCAAGTCACAAAGAACCCCCTTTATCCCTAGGATAAAGCCATTAGCTGTTCCGCAATTAACATCTCCTGACTTGTAGTAGCCGTATCTTGGTCTATCTAGGATAGATTTGGGGATGCTAATTGATCCATAAGCCTGCCATGTTTCTCTTGAGCTCTAAAAGCAGCTGATATTTTAAGAGAAAGAGGGAGAAGCAACATCCTACATCAGTACTTTTTTAGTCTTTCTAATGGGCACTGAAATTCAGAGGGATTTGAGGAAACAACAGAATTAATAACAGTAATTTAGATGTAGACAGAAGAAGGTAATTATTAAGTCTGAATTCAGTTCCCTAGGGAAGACCTGAAAAAATTATGTTTTTCAGAATTGAACTATTATTTTCTCTCCTATTGTTATATGGACTACTAGGTCATTGGGCAAGATCAGGAATAGGGAATATCTGAATGACTGAAAGCCACATACATATTTTGGGGGATAATGGTGATAATGGGCAATTGATGAAACCAAGATATGTGCTTTAGATTTTCGTCAGTTGTTTGAGGTGTTATTCTTGCTCACTATTCTCATTTACTAATAATATGAGCCAATTTTGCATGGACACAGTTTTTGTAAATTTTATGTAAATGGGGGGGTGGGGTCACCAAATGATTTATTGAAATATAAATAAGAAGCCTTTCTGTTTAAACAAACATACAGTTTGAGACTACTCTTCTTGCTCATAACAAATACCCCAAATACCTAGGGGTTACTCTCAACAAGACATTGTCCTTCAAAGAACATTCCACCCAGAATGAACTGTCCACAGAGTCTTGGGAAAATCTGCAAGAGTGCCCTGAGAATGCTCAGGATCCATCAAGGTGAACTTTGTTAATAGGTGCTTTCCCACTAGGCAGAGAAGTCACATCCCAAATTTCCCCAGAAATCAGAAATGTTCTGCATGCCAAAGTTCATGAAACATAGGCCCAAGAAAAACCTGGATATTGTATGTGCGCTCTCATATGTGTAGGCCCTTAATAAGTTAGATCAGTCCATGGTTACATGGTAGCCGTAGAATCCTGGACCAATCCAATCCACTCACCATGGGAAAGTTGAAGTCTTCCAATTTAACAAAATGGTGGAATATCACCAGCAGCCAGCAAATTGGTTGGAAAGTATGGTAATGATATAGAAGTAGCAAACTGATGCCCCTTTTGACTCAGCTTTACAAAGAAGGTCTGTATCTTTTTGCCTGTGGACTAGCAGCGCAGGTGATGCCAGCTGACTGAATGTCTAACAGATCCTGGAAATATGGATAAGAGAGAAAGAATTACAAAAGAAATTCCTTAGTCCAGGGAGTAGGAAAGATGAGAAGGAGGCTGAACCTACTTTGTGGCCCTTGCTTTTATACAATGTTCTTAATTTTATGAGTGTTCATCACAGCAAAGGAAAGTATGGAATTCCCCAGAGCAACTTGCAAAAGCTACCTAAGTGCATGACATGAGATGCAATATTGGAGAGTGTTCTCTGCATTTGCAAGTTGGAATGTAGTCTCTTTTATAACTGCAAGCTATCTTTAACAAAATATGTGAGATCCCTTTAATCTTTGAATAGACAACAGCTAGCCTACCCCTTCCTAGAACACTGCTATAGCTGATGCCACATTTTTCCATTTCTTTAGCTGTGCGCCAACAGACGTGAATGTCTTTCCTTCAGAGCTCCCTTTGCTTGCTGATGGTGATTTTGACCCAATATATTGCTGATTTGTGACATATATTTTTATTTTTATTTATTTTTGTCAAGCATATATAAGATTACAGTAAAAGTATAAACATGTATACATGAGATGGTTTTGAGGACATTAGGACAGGGACGGTAGGCACGTTGGTGCGCTTATGCAGGCCCCTTACAGACCTCTTAGGAATTGGGTGAGGTCAACAGTAGACAGTCTAAGGTTAAAGTTTTGGGGATTTGGGGAAGAAACCACAGAGTCAGGTAGTGTATTCCAGGCATTGACCACTCTGTTGCTGAAGTTGTATTTTCTGCAATCCAGTTTGGAGCTGTTTACCTTAAGTTTGTATCTATTGTGTGCTCATGTATTGTTGTGGTTGAAGCTGAAGTAGTCATTGACGGGTAGGACATTGTAGCAGATAATTTTATGTGCTACACTTAGGTCAGACCTAAGGCCGGGTAGTTCTAAATATGGGGCATCCTCATTTGTGGAAGAGGGAATATTGCCTAACTGCTGGTCCCTTGCTGTGTTAAACATTGTTTCCTGGCCACTTTTTGTATTTTGACAATTTCCTTAGGCCTAACCTATATGCATCTGCAATGAACTTGGCATTCTAGCCTGAACAGAGCAATCTTTGTAAGCTCCAAGATTCAAACTTCCTCATTTTCCCCCCAGTTTGGACTTGAAAGGAAGAATAGCCATGAAGGGCTTGGGAACCTCTAAGAGCCCTGAGCATGATAAGAGTTTCTCATCGCACTCCAGTCCTTGCTATTCTTGTCTATATTTTATTTTTTCCTGTTGGGAAACTGAAACAGAGCCTCTCTCACTCATTTCCCTGCTCCCCTTCCACCCCAGTTTTTCATTAAAAAAGGTAAAGTGCTAGTTCAACAAAGTGTTGCCTTTTCCTATTCTATATGCCAATTTCAACAAAAACATCTTTATGTTGGGTTACATTTTGTATAGAATAAATGTATTGGTCCAATGTCTAAAGTTACCTACAAACAAGTAGTTTTTCAGTTATTGTAGGATAATACTCCCCTTAACTTTGCTTGGAGCTCTAGAACTACATAGCAACTCATGTCTGTCAATTCCCAACTTCAAGTAAGAATGGACACATATATTGCAATCAAATGTATTGTGTCCATTGCCATAAACTAAGGACTTTTGGAGTGACAGTACAAATAGCATCAAATGCTATGGATTTTTAAGAAGACATCCATTTGGAGAGTCCAAAATGAAACTTCAATTAACATTCAATCAATAGAATTTATTAAATAATAGTTGAGGTTGCTGATATAAATGACAACCAAATAATTTTTTGCTGTTCAATACCTACAATGAGTTTACAAGCTAATGTGGATGCCTTAAGCAATTAACAGTCTAAAGGTTAACGCAGAGTTCCTAGGCTACAGTGGCTAATGTCCCAGATTGTGGCTCCCATGGTTTCATGTATAGCTTGTTCTCCTACTGAGAGCATGGGGAGGGAGGAGTGGAATTTGTGTAAGGTAAATGACTCTGTTCTGTTGGTACAGCTAGGTGATATACAGTTTTAGGCAAGAAATCCATCTGAATTTGAGTTTATTTCTGAAGTTGTAACAAGGTGAGGTCAGATCAGAGAGGAAAACACAACTAGATAAGCTAATTCTATTTTATTATAAGACTACATTAATAGAACTTTGCAAGTCTGACAATACAATTCTTCCACCATCATTTAAGGAGGGTCCCTTCCAAGCCTCTTGCTCTGCACACTGTGCAGCTATGAGCTATGCTGTCTCTTATCTGACTATCCCCTAGGCAGCATGTCTTGGCCACATCTGTCTTTCCACATTCCAATAAAGCTGTAACTAAGTAACTAATAATGATTGGCAGCCTCTTTGAATCTAAGAGCAAGATGTCAAGTCCTTCCAAATACTACACACAGAGAGAAGACACTGTTGTTGCTGAGAAATTATCCAGCTGTCAGGCTGTCACTGATACAGGGAGAATCTTGTATTGATTATACTCTAGGCAATAGGCATGTTGCTGTACTTCATAGCTGATAGTTACAGAATTAGTAAAAATGATATGTTAGACTTTAGATCCAGAATTTAAACCATTTGCAACTCCTTTGCACTTCTCAATAAACATCATGGCATCTATTGTTGACAGATACTTCACAGTTCTCCTGTTCAAATAGCCCCACCAAACTGAGTTATGATCTTCCAGTCACTAACTGACCCTTGAATATATTAGACCATTTATCCACTAGTCTCATTCAAGATTTACTAAATCATGTATCTATCTCAGCAATTGGTTTCTGACAAATTCCAGAAAGGTGATACATGATTCTATACTAACAATGCAATCACTGAAATTCCTTCTATTCAGTAAATAAGTAATAATGGGACAAAAAGTTATTGTTCTTCAGAAAAGATACTGAAAACAAAATAAAGCATTAAGAACAGATAAACATTGGATACATCATTCTCCTTTAATTAAATGTTAGAATATTTAGAAAATGCAGAAAAACTATATAAATCACTGAAAGGCACAGTTTATGAATATTCTATATTGTATAAGAATGAAACATCTATATTAAAATTTGAAAGAGAATAAAAGAGTGATTACATTAATCAATCCTTTTTTCTCATTAGTTGTTCCCTGTTGTTCAGGTCAGGTCGAAACATAATTATATAACATTTGGGAAAAAAGATGCAACCCAAAAGCCCAGCACTAGAGGTCAAGATGGAAAAGATCTCCACAGCTACCATGTATTTCCCCTTGGAGCTCAGGTATGCTGGGACAAAGGACAACCAAACACTGCAAAAGACCAACATGCTAAAGGTGATGAACTTGGCTTCATTGAAACTGTCAGGCAATTTCCTGGCAAGAAAAGCTGTAGTGAAGCTGACAAGAGCCAGGAAACCCATATAGCCAAGGACACAATAAAACATTGTCACAGAGCCTTCATTACATTGCAGGATAATTTGTTTAGTAACTGAGAACATATCAACATCTGGAAATGGAGGGTTCATTGACAGCCAGAGAGTACAAATGCCTGCTTGAATCAGAGAGCAGGAAATAATAATGCAATTAGTTAATTTTTTCCCAATCCATTTTCTCATTCTGGATCCTGGTTTGGTAGCCATAAAAGCCAGAACCACTGTGATGGTCTTTGCCAAGACTGAAGAAACAGCCACTGAGAAGACCACACCAAAAGTTGTTTGTCTTAGGAGACAGGTACATTTTCCTGGTTTACCAATGAATAGCAGTGCTGAAAGGAAGCAGAGCAGGAGGGCGATGAGGAGAGTATAAGTGAGGTCCCGGTTGTTGGCTACCACAATGGGAGTGTCGTGGTGCCTTATAAATGCTCCAAGAACAAGAACAGTAGTCAAAGAAAAAGAATGTGCAAGACAGGCTAAACTGATTCCCAATGGTTCTTTGTAGGTCAGGAAACTAATACTTTTGGGAATACATAAAGTGTGTTTCTTGTTTGGATAGAATTTGTCTTCACATCTAGAACATTCATTTCTGTCTGAAAAAGAAGAAATGATGTGATGTTTTTCTCATACATATTCTGTATATCTATCCAAGATTGCATAATAATAAAGTTAATTTATAATTATAATTATATAATCTTTATGTTCAGTAATCTGTGTAATATTAAGATTATCAAGATTTCCTTTAAATGTAATTGTCATACTAGTTTTGTAGTGTTCTCATAAAATAGAGACTCTAATCATTCTGGTTTAATGTCTGGGGTTAAGCCAGATCTTTACCACTTTCTTGAAGGCCTGCAGTATCCTGTGTCTCTCATATGCTGGAGAAAATAATCCCAAAGTTCCATCTGAAATTTTCTTTTACTGCCCCTTGCCTTGCCAGATTTTGATCATCAGGGAGAAGAGGTCACTTTACTTGCTGCCATATCCATTTTATAAGTTGCTGTTTCAGACTCAGGTAGAACAGTCTCTTCCCTTTCAGACTTTCTGCTGTCCTTGAGGACATACATGTACCTCTCCCCTGTGCTGTGGTGAGGTAGGGATCATAAAATTCATAGTGGAAATGGAGAGTAATGAGAGAAGTACTATGGTAGAATGTCTAACAGACCCTGAGTGCAAGGGGAGGAGGGGAGACACTCCATTACAGAAGATATTCCAGTTTATACCTAATTACAGTAGGTATAAATTGATATGGAGAATCATGACAGTAGGCTTTCAAGATTTTATTCCTTTAATCTATTAGTGATAAACATTAATCCAGAAGTTCAAGTGGTTTTAGTCTTCTGATTCTCTTGGCTTCTAAGGGTTTGACAGTATGTGAACAAGAGGGTTTATCATAAGTTTGTTGATTGAAAAGAAGTATATAATAAAAAGGTTGAATAATGGAACACTTATAAAAATTTGGACTTAAAGTTCGGTTGCTAAATGTGAGAACAACAGTGTATGATTGAAGTGAATCATTGGTGAAAATAAATAGATGTTTCATGAAAGGTTTAGCATAATCCAAGGATTATGACTTGTGTGGTTTATGTCTGTTTGTCTGTTTAAAAAATACAGTATATTAGGAATGTTTGCAGTGCTTTTTTTCAGGATACAAATCTATTTGTTTAAGGTGCAAGATAAATATTTTTTTTAAATGGCCATATTTCTGTAAACCATAGTTATTACTAAAAATTAGCAAGATTATTGAAAACAGATGAAGGGTTTTAATTCTTAGTTTAATTTTAAACATGTTTTATTTTAATGTTTAAAATTAATTAAGAATTAAACTCTATCAGCTAAAGTTGGATCATCTAGGAGAAAAACGAGAACTTCCTGCTCAGAAGAACAATTAAGATTTCTAACCATTGGTGTTTTGAATTCTGTCCTCCATTTATTGTATAGAAGACACTCTACTAATACATATGAAACAGAAACAATTGGGAGAAGGTAGTTGCTTAGACTGCCAACATTTATGCCATGAAGGTTTCTAAAAGTAACAACCAGCAGTTGGATCTGGAAGCTTACTAGTAACTAGTGAAGTTTGCACAGCAGAGGTGTTAGATCGGGGGTGTCAAATACAAGGTCCGCAGGCCGCCTCCTGGAAAATGTAAGGGTCCAGCCTGTGGCGCTTTGGCCCGGTCTACCCATTGTGAAGAGGAAACATCGGGCCAGCATGGCTTCATCCCGGTCTACCCAATGCAAAGAGGAAACATGCCAGCAGTTTGGGGAGTGGTGTCAAGCTGGCCACGCCCACCCAGTCAGCCACACCCAGTGAGTGACATCAAGCTGGCCACATCCACCCAGTTGGCCAAACCCACCCATTCAGCCACACCCACTCAGTCAGCCACGCCCACCCAGGCCCCCCAAGGTCAACCACAGCCCTGATGTGGCCCTCAATGAAATTGAGTTTGATACCCCTGTGTTAGATGATATACTGGAGGTGATCAATGAGTATGATCAATGCTGTCTGTCTCCGTATTCTCTTGAAACCTGACTGGATCCAGACCATCCGCTTCCCCAGAACCTTCTGAAGTTGTAATCAAACACCTTTGCAAAAACTTTCTTCTAAAAGGGATGACTGGAGAGTGACTCCAAATAGTCCAGACCCTTTTAGACCCTTTTATCTATTTTTGGTGAATAAGAAGAACTGAGGGGGAAGGTTATGCTGGCTGCCTGCTGACTGACTATAGACAAAATAGACAAGTGAGTGATAAATAAGGAAGAAGTGCCTTGAGATGATTTGGTTATATAGAGGAAAGAATAAGGCATGGTCCAAAACAAACATACCGGTATGAAATAAACGTGAATGGACACAGAGACCTGAGAAGTTTAAAGAACAAAAAGAAATTAATGAAACATGCATTTCGTTATGCATATGTGCATTCATTATGCATGTGTGCAATGAATGAAGGATTCTTTGCAAAGAAATAGTACAATGAAGGGTGTTAGGGTAAACTAGTTTTAGTTACATGTCTATGGAGATTCTCAATCATCCAGGTCATGGTTGTCCCAAAGGTGCTTTTCAAAAGGCAGTTGGACTTCCTTGATTTTTTTCTCTTGAAAACATTTCACTTCTCATCCAAGAAGCTTCTTGGATGAGAAGCAAAATGTTTTCAAGAGAAAAAACCAAGAAAGTCCAGTTGCCTTTTGAAAAGCACCTTTGGGATAGTTTTAGTTACATTTCTTTTCTTATATCAGCCTTTAATTTGTTTTTGATACCATTTCTTGTCTTAGCTTGAAAGGAAATTGCATGATGGTTATGGGATATATATATTTAGTTTCAATGGCCTTAATACATTTAAAAATAATACTCTTTTGTCTTAAATCAATTCATGTTACTTAGAGCTTGAGTATCATATGAAATAGTTTCTATTTTGTCTCCTGAAATAGCATCAGGCGACAATAGTTTAAAAATGCTATGTCTTATTTTCCCCTCCTCCTATAGAAAACTGATAGTTTTCATTTACTTGGGAGAACTAATTATTGTTTTGTGATTCTGAGTTTCAAATGTTAAAATTATACACGAACATCATATCATAATGCATTGATTTGAGCATAACAAAATCAAATAAAGGAGCTCAAGATTCTCTGTGTTTGTCCTGAGCAGAATTCTTATCTGAAAATTCCACAAAATGAGATTTATTTTGGTGTGGAGAGAGAAGTTGTGAAAAGGAAGACTGAATTTTAAAAGGGCCTGGATCAGGCATGGGGGCTGCAGAGAAAAGGTTTTCTCCAAATTCAGCCAATGCATCCGTAAGGAAGATGCAGTTCGGCAGCAAGTCAGCATGTAGGTGAGTCCTCCATTCTAAGCGCCTCCACTTTTTGTAACTTGGAGATAGTCTTAAAGCAGGGGTGTCAAACTCAAGGCCCAGGGGCCGGATCTGGCCCACGGGGTACTTAGACCTGGCCCATGGGACTTCCCTGGAAACAATGAAGGACCAGCCTGTGGTGCTTCTGCCAGTGAAAACAGGCTCCCGAGCTCCATTTTCGGCTGCCATGGCCTCCTGCAACCCTCTGCCAGTGAAAACGTTTTCACTGGCAGAGGGTTGCAGGATGCCGTGGCAACCGAAAACAGAGCTCGGGAGCCGATTTTCGCTGGCAGAGCACTCGGGCCATCACAGGCACCCCCGACCGGAGAGACATCGAGCTGGCCATGCCCACCCTGGCCATGCCCACCCCATTCCCCCAAGGTCAAACACAACCCTGATGTGGCCCTCAATGAAATTGAGTTTGACACTCCTGTCTTAAAGGATTGGAGAAAATTCTGGAAGTCATGCTCTCTATACTTTCCCTAGTTTGCTTTACAGATTAGGAGATCTGAAATTTATGAAACCAAGATGAATAACATTCTGCTATAATTTTGCTTGAAATTTGTTGCAAGTTTTATAGGAACAGCAGATCAACGTACATTCACCCTCTATTAGAGAGATTTCTAGTGAGATTTGATAATTTCTATGTGAACCATCTCCTTTAGTATTCAAATCCAGCCACTACTCCTACAGTAGCAAAATTTTGTGCCGCTGCAATGATAATAAGGAAAAAGCAGTTAAAGAACTGAAGATCCTTATTCTTATTAATATTTTGCTTAGTTATTTTCTAATAATTTATAGAGAACATATATTTTAATGTATTCATTTTATTAGTATTAGATTAATAATCAGGGTATTATTGTAGTAAGTTGCTTAGAATATTTGATTTATTTTATAATTGCTACGGTAATACCATATACTGTAACTTCACCCACTTCTCTTTCTTGATCCTGATTGTATTTACTGTTTTTTATTGTTCATTTTATTATTTAAAGTTGCTGGTCATGAATAAATAAATTTAAATTTCAAATTAAATTCCAGATCTATTGGACTTTAGTTATTTTCACAATATTAATTGCGTGTGACTATAATTATAGTCCAGCAGACCAGGACTGTAGAAGATGTGGAAAAATGATCTAAAATGGGTTCAGAGATTAATACACAATTGCGGTGATGTTTCTTAAAAGCCTGGATGACAGCCCATAATGTGAAAATGAAAAGCTAGTGGTAACCTAATTTAGTCATGTTTATCATCGTCCTCACTGAAAATTAATGATCATTTTTCATTGAATATTCCCAAGAATTGAAATGATGAACCCACAGGTTTAGAAAATATCTTGTGAGTATTACAGAGGCTCATGCTATGTTCAATTTTATCAAAATTTATTCCTTTCTTTCTTTAGAAAAAAAATATCAGGTGGTGATGAACATCTCTTACCATTCTCGGTTGAAACCCTTCCTTCTGGGCATGGCTGGCAGTCATAACAGCAAAATGCCTCTCCTTCCTTCACCTTTTTGCTGGAACCAGGATAACAGCTCTCACTGCAAACAGAGATGGGTATCACTTGGAAATTAAAGAGGAAATTTATACATCTGGAGGCTTTTTATTCCAATGTCCACATTTGAAATGATTAAAGCATGTCATGGGCATGATCCCAGATTAGGGATAGGAGTAATCATTTTGGAAAACATTTTTACATTGTACAAGCTCAGTGGAATATACTTGTTTCTAGATTAAACAAGTGCAATCATGAGTTGGGCAAAGACAAAAAACCCTGCATTCCTAAGTGTAGTATGGGCACAAGTGGGCTGCGAATGTAACATTATTGTCTTATCATGAAATATGATGTTCCACAAACTAACACCTAAAACTGTTAAATCTTTTTTTCACAAATATTCACATATGATAATGAGACTTAGAAGTTGCTTATATGAAAACTTTATATAAGAATTTCCTTTTGTCCAATAATACGAATTTACATATCAATTTTTTTAGAAAAGCATGTTTATTCAGAATCAAGTACAATAATTAAATCCTACCTGGTTAAACCAGCTGTGCCATGTAATCATCTCATCACTGATGGTTAATACTTTATCTGGAGATGCTGAATGATCCACATTTCCAACTTTCATGTGAAGAAATGAATTGTTTGGGAAAGCTATCAAGTTTAGAATATCAAATCCAGTTGCTACAATCCCATTCTGATCAAAGGATACTGGTTCCCCAACACCATTGTTAAAAGCGACATTTCTCAAAAAATAGTGGAACTAAATTGAAAGGAAAAATGCAAATAAGAGCCGAGGTGGCATAGTGGTTAGAGTGCAGTACTGCAGGCTACTTCAGCTGACTGCTAGCTGAAATGTGAAATATAAATAAATATTTTATTTCAGATAGGTGTGCAGGTTCTACTGATTGAAGAGCCAAGGTGGCGCAGTGGTTAGAGTGCAGCACTGCAGGCTACTTCAGCTGACTGCTAGCTGCAGTTCAGCGGTTCAAATCTCACCGGCTCAAGGTTGACTCAGCCTTCCATCCTTCTGAGGTGGGTAAAATGAGGACCCAGATTGTTGGGGGCAATATGCTGACTCTGTAAACCGCTTAGAGAGGGCTGTAAAAAACACTATGAAGCGGTATATAAGTCTAAGTGCTATTGCTATTTGGAAAGACTAAATTACCAGTCTCCATATTGATAATTTTCACAATAGAAAAGATGTAATTGTATTCTAGGTCCTTTCCCCCACCTCATTACACTGAAATTGAAGAGAAAATAGAATCAAGGATATGAATTAAAAAGATCAATAGGAGAGCCCAAATTATTTTTGTTCAAAAATGAGACAGAACTAAGGGTTATGATTAATGTCCCCCTGACTTTCCCCTAATATTTTTCTTAACAGAAAAAATGTTTACCACACTAGAGTGATTCTGACTTCTAGATCAGAGAATCATAAAGACACAAAGAAAAACAGATATATTTTCAAGAATCATGGGAATTGGAAAATAAGCTTTCTAAAATCTCATATAATTATGAGATAAATACCAGAAAAACAGTCCCAAAATAATTCAGTAGAAAATAGTCATATAGTAATCAATACTTAAGATAGAGGAAATAAATAAAGTTTAGCATGATGAAGGAAGCATAATTTTATTTTTTTAATTGTAAAACATGGGACATAAGTCAAAATAGAATTTCAGGGTTCCCATCAATCATAGTATTTTTCCTAATGAGCATATTACCTTCCAGAAGTCTTGATTATGAATCTTCCTTCCTACTCTACCCATCATTGATCTCTCAGTATTTCTAAAGGAGGACAGAGCATGTAAAGCATGAGCTATGGCATGAACAGCATTGTAGATGCTGTAGCTGTGGCCAGTCATATCCATTTCAAAAAGAGTCCCAGGAAGGCTCTCCAAATTCTCTTTACCATTGCAAATATTCTCCTCTACATCACTCATAGTTGTATCTGGGAATACACAGTCAAAGACTTCTTGCCAGAACTGTCTGATAAACGTATCATTATTTGCGCTGAAGGGGTTTTGTTTCCTAGCAAATGATCTAAAGTCTGGTAGACCAGTGGAATGCATTGTGAAGGAAAGGGCACCATCAATTATTTTGAGATCCCAAGCACGTTGAACAGGGATTAAACTGAACTCCATCTGTGTTGTCATAATCCAAACAATACCTTTTGGTTTACTTTTCACCTCTTCTATATTTGGAATATATTGAAGCCATAACAAATTTCCCATTGCAAAAGATTCTCCATTATACGCCACTGCATTTGCCTTATTACCCATGATAACATCATAGATTTTTGCTGCCTGATGAATCACTCCATCAAGTCTATTGAAATCAGTTGCTTTGGGGAATCGGCGAATGAAAGGAACACAAACCCCATTTTTGGACAACAGAGGAACCATTTTTTCTACAAATTTTTCTCCCTGGTCATTGTCCATGATAAGAATCCCAATCCACGTCCAATTAAAATGCAGGAGCAGTGAGAGAATCCCTTTATGATGAAGTTCTTCTGGGGGAACCATCTGATAAAAGGAAAGGCCTGGGATTTTATTATTCATTATCGGAGCAGAGCCATAAATGAGCTAGAGAGAAACAAGAAAAGGAGATAAGAGCAGCATCTACAGATCATTTTCTAGTGTTCAAAACAATCAACATATAGTATACTGAATTAATAATCCTTATACCAACCCTTTTAAAGAGCCTTGCCTGCCTTGTTGAGATGAAAATTCCCTGAATTTCTATTCCTGGAATTTGTAGGTGTGGAAGGCATAACTGCATGGAAGGTGTTGGAAGTCTGTTGATTGCCATTTAGTGATGCTCCAGGAGGAATTACTGATATGAATATGTCTAAAACCAAGCAGTAGATTTATAGGTGATGGATAATTGCTGTTCCATATTTTCAAAATATCAGAAGAGGATATACTGTTATAATCCTTGATTGTACACATGCACAGGTATACCTAGTAGTTTTGTCTACATGCAGATGGACAAAGGGATTTGAATATTGATGTAAATTTTTTAAAAGTGTAAATTTCTATAGTTGATGGTGAATCAAAACAGTTCAAGTTACAGAAGTTGTTTTTTGCAGTATCTTTTGCTATATAAGAATAAAAAAATTAATTTCATAAGGAAATGTCTAGCCACAACCAATAAGAGTAAAGTAACTACAACCCACAGGGGGAAAAAAAAGCTCTGTCATACATTGAAAACATTTAAGAAACAATCAAAAGTTTACTAAAACCTTCTGGCATCTCTGTAGCGCACAAGATAACAATATATTTTCAAAGCCTCCTATGCATTCCCAAAGATTCTTTAGCTGAGAAGGCAAAGAATCTTTTCACAATATATAATGTAAGGACTAGCCTATGAATGTATGTAATAAAGATTTGATTGATTGATTTGACTTGTCCATGTATGACAATGTATGACAAAGTATAAGATTTATAGAACATACTTATGATTGTCAGCTGGTAGTCAAAAGACATGAAATTCTTTTAATTTCACAACAGAGATAGTTTCATCTGGGAAGTAGTATACATTTTATATTATGCCAAGTGTAAGAAAGCAAGAATGCTTCTAGAAGAAATTAGTGATAAATAGACACGTAGAAATACATTCTACTTATATACCATTCAAAAACAACAATGAATCACAAAAATTTGCATATTATTGTAGTCTAATCCATGAGGTTATTAGAAACAGAAAAGCCAAACTTTTTTTACAATAATTAGCAATAAATGAAATAATTGGGCAATGTAAGCCCAAACCCAGGATAAAAACAAATCTGTTTTTAAGTCAAAATTTCCAACTCCTGAACCATTTACTTGAAAATACCTAATGCTGCAAAACAAAATTACATTGTGAAAGTAGATCACTATAAGTAGAATGACATTTGCATGCAAGGTTGTCCAACCTACCTGTGGAATCTTATAGATATCCAAGAGAGTTGCCACATGAAGGGAGATTTCAGCATCCAGTCCTCCAATAACAGCTATGACTTTATTATGGATGTTACATAGGTAGTTGGGGACCAGTCTCTCAGTTGCTGATAGAAGTAGCATGGTGGCCTGATAGGTCATTTGAGCATTGTCATAGCTATCATAAATATGGAAGCCCAGGGTGAAATTGGGTAAGATTTGTGGGTTTTCATTGATCTCCTTTACTGCATAAGCCAAAGCCAGGATGTGTTGGTAATTCTTAGGAACTCCACTACAATTAGAGTAGTATTGCACATCAGAACGATATTCTGTTCTTATATTCTCATCAGTACTTATACTATAGCAGGCAAACCCCATCAAGTAATTCTGTCTTTCTGATATAGTAAATTAACAGCCATCAGGATATATAATTAATATACGTACAAGTGTACATTGATAAAGAAGTCAATATTTATTGTTGGAACTCAGATATTTCTGCAGAAAAATTGTGCAAATGATTTCAGACATAAACACAGGGAATGTCTGGAATCCACATATATAATGTCATTTTGTAAAAAAGAAATACTCAGTCCTCTTGCAGACACTTTTGTATTGTTAGTTGAAGATCTTGTAGTGTGTTTGAAGGAGTTATTTGGTACAAGACTAATTGATGTATATTTTTTAAGAGGAGTATATAGAAAAATGCAAAAGAGCTTTAAATCAGCCTCTCACAAGCTGTCTGTCCCACAATATTGCCCAGAAGGTGTAGCAATTGCTGAGGATTATAGGTGTGGAAGCTCACCTATTTGGAGGTATTCCGTTTTGGAAGTTTGCTTTAAACATCTGATTATATTCCATACTCTATTTTGCCTGGTTGAGAAAAGAATGCTGTTCTGAGGATCTCCTTAACTTCAACCAAGTCAATTAATTATTATTTTGTGATGGCAATGCTATAATCTATTATTTCAGCAAATACAAATGCAGTAAAATAGAAACAGATATAACATTCCTTACATAAACCGTCCAGGCAATACTGGTGAGGGATGATCTTCAAAGGTGATTTTTTCAGAGACTGGACCAACTTGAGATGAAATTCCACCTACCATAAGGTCTCCTGGATGATGGTACTTGTGATATGGAGGATATGGATGAAAGATGTTGCATTTGTAAGTCTTGCACACCACACGGGCACTCAACACTAGCATTAAGATCAATAAAATTTCCATCCCCATTACAAGGGCAAAGCTCAAAGAATCCCTCTTATTTCTAGAACAAAGCTATTAACATTTCTGCAATTTACACGTCTTGACTCTTTAAGGCTGAATCTTAATCTATCTAGGATCAAACCTGGGGATCCTTAGCCATCCAGAAGCCAGCTGTGTTTCTCTTGATCTCTAAATAGTATCGTTATTTTAAGAGAGAAGCAACATCCTACATCAGTCTTTTTTTTGTTGGTGTTGGGCACTGAATTTCCATGGGATTTTTATATATAGTAATTTAGATGCACAAACAAGAAGATAATTTTTAAGTCAATGTTCAGTTCCTTAGGGAAGACCTGAAGAAATCATGCTTTTTAGAATTCAACTATTGTTTTCACTTGAATTCTTAAAGGAACTAGGACATTTGGCAAGGATGAGTGATGAGTGATTTTATAACTTAGCCTTTTAGCCATTAAAATTTTTAAAAAACAAAAATAAATCCCCACCTACTTCAATGTTTCTTTTCTTTTTAAATGAGAAATAGTTCATCTATTGTTTCTTTTAAAATATCAGGTATCTGCATTAACATAAATGCAATATATATACAGGTAGTCTCCAAATATTTATTTCATTTAATGACCATTCAAAGTTACAATAGCAATAGCACTTAGACTTATATACCACTTCATAGTGCTTTACAGCCCTCTCTAAGCGGTTCACAGAGTCAGCATATTGCCCCCAACAATCTGGGTCCTCATTTTACCCACCTCGGAAGGATGGAAGGCTGAGTCAACCTTGAGCCGGTGAGATTTGAACCGCCGAACTGCAGCTAGCAGTCAGCTGAAGTAGCCTGCAGTGCTACACTCTAACCACTGCGCCACCTCGGCTCTATACAAAGGTACTGAAACACATGACATGACCATTCTTCGCACTTATGACCATTGCAGCATCCCCATGGTCATATGATCAAAATTCTTGGCAAAATACTCACATTTATGATGGTTGCAGTATCCAGGAATCATATGATCATCTTTGGCAACCTTATGACAAGCAAAATCAATGGGGAAGCCAGATTCACTTAACAACTGTGTTACTAACCCAACAACTGCAATAATTCACTTAACAACTATGGCAAGAAAGGTCATAAAATGGAGCAAAATTCATTTAACAACTGTCTTGCTTAGCAAAATAAATTTTGGGTTCCTTGTAGTCATAAGTCAAGGATTACTTATATAGAAAAAATATATTAAGAAAGATACTCAAAGATATCCATTAGCATTTAAATAAAAAGTCAGGTGCTTTACATGTGAAAATTTATCATATATAAGAAGTACACCAGATTATAATTTATTGCTATTAAAATAAATCATAAAATCCAACCATGTTTGATAAAACTGTGGTTCTTGTTTCTGAGATCTTCAATTCTTTAACTTTCACTTTAATTCCCCCCCCCCTAATGTGGCAGTTGAGGAGGCTTTGCTAATTCCCAATTTAGCTGTTGTATTATCTAAAGTTTTCTAGTGTTACACAATTATTATTTTGGCTGCTATAATTAAATAAATAATCATTTTTTTTATTTTTAAGCTTAAAAAAGTTAGTAAAAGCCATATCTCTATAGTATTTTCAAGTATTCATAGGAATGTGCATACATAACATTAATAAGCCTTATATGAATCCTGTAATGCACATAAGCAGAAACAAAAGAGCAGACTAAGATAAGCATTGGTCAGGAGTTCTGTTACGTCCCTAAATTCCTTACCTTAAACAAGATTTGTAAGATGTTTTTTTTCCTTTACAGACAAAGCTAATTAAAATTATGTTTGAGATGTTAATAAATTTTTCATGTCTTTTATTTCTACATAAAACATATGAGATAATGCTGCTTTGAACAGAATCTCTGAATTTAATCTGAGAAGTCAGAAATGGGATGGAATTGGGTCCCTTTTAAAATATCTTGGAGATTTGAAAGAATTGCAGATTCAGGTGGAATGTATGGCTTTCAAGAGAATGAAATGTGTTTGCAATTTTCCTGCATGCATCAGAGACCAGAGAGAAATGTGGCTCTGCTGCTTATAGTTTACTAGTCTGCTGGAATCTATTTAGGCAGGTTTATTTCAAAGAGCAGTCTATTTCTCTCTTTCCTTTCTGATAATTTCACTTTTGACATTCTCATATCACTCTCAAGAGCCGCGGTGGTGCAGTGGTTAGAATGCAGTACTGCAGGCTACTTCTGCTGATCACCAGCTGCCAGCAGTTTGGCAGATCGAATCTCACCAGGCTCAAGGTTGACTCAGCCTTCCATCCTTCCGAGGTCGGTAAAAATGAGGACCCAGATTGTTGGGGGCAATATGCTGACTCTGTAAACTGCTTAGAGAGTGCTGTAAATAGTCTAAGTGCTATTGCTATTGCTACTCTCCTCTTTTTTTAAACCATGTATCTTTGGTCACAGTTCTTTTCATTGCCCTTTTATTTTCTGCTCTCCCATTACTAGTAAAACCCTAATTTGGTTGTGATATTCCATTAGCCTCTAGTAAAGGTATATAGGATTACAATCTCAAAATGATATTTTGAGTAACTTCTAGAACTACAGAGATATATTCCTTATACTGATCCAAGGCTGTACTTGGGTACAGTTTAGAATGCAGTACAAAATCAAGGGGAAGGAAGAAATTGAAAGTAGTGTTTTGCCTGGGTGTCGATAGATAATTGAAGGATAATCCTATCTGCACAATCTTATAAATATCCAAAATAGTTGCTATATGAAAAGAGATTTTAGAACCTAGTCCACCAACAACAGCTACTATGTAATTGTGGGTATTGCATTGGTAGTTGAAAATCAATTTCTCCATTGATGATAAAAGTAACATGGTGGCTTGATACGTCCTCTGGGCATTGTCAAAGCTGTGATAGATGTGGAAATCCAAGGTAAGATTGGGTAAGGTTTTTGGGTTTTCATTTATCTCCTTTGCTGCCAAAGCCAGGATGTGCTGGTATTTCTTAGATACTAGATGACAACAAAAGTGACATTCTGTATTAAACAATATTCCACATTTAACTGCTCTTGTTTTAATCAGGAATAGAAGTAAGTAAATTCAGCAGGCTAGCTGTACTAGATATGCCCATAATACTTTAAACCGACAGCCAATCTTATAGTATATTTGACATGCATGAGTGTCCATGTGACAATGGGATGCTGCAACCAGTTATAAATGCAAGCTGGTTGCCAAATGCCTAAAATGAAATCATGTAACCATAGGGTCAATGTGGAACTTCAAGGAGAGGTTATAGGTAGCTTTTTTGAAGTCCGTAGTAAATTTGAATGGTCATTAAGTGAGGTCTATCTCACTTACTACCATGTTGGCCCCAGAATGGAGAATAAAAACAAAGTTCCAGTTTAGTTACACTACAGGATATTTCTATTGGTTTTGTTTTAGGTTTATCCTTTATATCAATAGCTTTCTAGTTGGCTTGTGATTGCTCAGTTATGATTGATTCTAAACAAGTGCCCTACTGCCCTAACCATGACAGTTAGATTTCAGTGTCATTTGTTTCGTTCTACCTAATAGGAAGTAACGCAGTTTAAAAAATAAATGTGCTTTGGGAAAAGATTCTGAAAAAAAAAAGACTAGTTTCAAGAAATGATCAGAAGAGATGAGATGCATGCAGATTCATTTCACTTTGTCAAAATCTGATAACTTTCCATAAATATTCTACATTGCATACAGAGAAAGAAGTCTAAATTAAAAACATTGAGAAAAGAGGGAAAGGCTTATTTTTGTCTTATTAATTGTTCTCTGATGTTTAGGTCAGGCCTGAATACAATGATATAACATTTGGGGGAGAAGATGCAACCCAAAACCCCAGCACCAGAAGCTAAGATGGAAAAGATCTCCACAGCCACCATATATTTTCCCTTGGAGCTCAAATATGCTGGGACAAACGACAACCAAACACTGCAAAAGACTAACATGCTGAAGGTGATGAACTTGGCTTCATTGAAAGTGTCAGGTAATTTCCTGGCAAGAAAAGCTGTTGTGAAGCTGATAAGAGCAAGGAAACCCATATAGCCAAGGACACAATAAAACATGGTCACACACCCTTCATTACATTGAAGGATAATTTCTTCAGTCACTGAGACCATATCAACATCTGGGAATGGGGGAGCCATTGCCAGCCACAAAATACATATACTTGCTTGGATCAGAGAACAAGAAGCAACAACGGAATTGGTTAACTTTTTTCCCACCCACTTCCTCATTCTAGATCCTGGTTTGGTGGCCATAAAAGCCAGAACAACCATGATAGTTTTTGCCAAGACAGAAGAAACAGCCACTGAGAAGATGGTGCCAAAAGTTGTCTGTCGGAGAAGACAGGCGACTTTTCCTGGTTTACCAATGAATAGCAATGTTGAAATGAAGCAGAGCAGGAGGGAGATGAGGAGTGTGTAGGTCAGGCTCTGGTTGTTGGCTCTGACAATGGGAGTGTTGTGGTTCTTCATAAATGTTCCTAATATAAGGATTGTAGTTAAAGAAAAGGTAAGTGCAAGAGATGCTAAACTGATCCCTAAAGGTTCTTCATAAGACAAGAAACTTATAACCTTGGGAATACAGAAATCCTTTTTCTTGTTCGGATAGTATTTGTCTTGGCATCTGAAACATTCATTTTTGTCTGAAATAGAAGTTGTATAACATTAGTATTTCATGCATATCATAAATCTTTTTTTTAATAATTTTTTTATTTTATTTTATAATATAAAAATTCCATTTTCAATTTAAACAATGTGTTGTCAGAGTGCATATACATACATACATCTATATATACTTTCAAATCTAATTATATTCATTTAATAATATTTTTAACCTTTTTTAACATCTTCCTTTATAATATGAATTATCCAACCATCAAATCAACCAAAAAATTTATTCTTCTGTTTACTTTCTCATATTTTCCATGTTCCAGTTTTGCTATGAATTATCAAATCAACCAAAAAATTTATTCTTCTGTTTACTTTCTCATATTTTCCATGTTCCAGTTTTGCTACAAGAATCATCTTTCCCTTCTTTCCTCTTCCTTCTCCTCTCCTCCTCTCCCTACTTCCCTCCTCTTCTCTTCTCCTTCCCCTTTCTCTCCTTCTCTGCTTCCATCCCTTCCCTTTCTTTCCCTCTCTTCTTTCCCCTCTCTACCTCCTTCTTCCTTCATCCTCTCTTCTTTTTTTCGGCCTTTCTCCTCTCCTCTCCCCTACTTTATGCATATCATAAATCTGACCAATGTGTTATCGTATTATTTTGTATACTATTAGGCAGCTACTTTGATTAATGGATATATAGGGTTATATAGGAATATATATAAGAAGGCCTGCAGATGTCAAGTAATCATGCCTTGTCTGATATTCAATATAACCTTCTAACTTTTTCAGATTGTATTTAATATTAAGATTAGAAGCTTGGTATATGAGATACAAAAGGTGTGATAAAGATAAATGCTTTAGTAAATTTAATCATTTTGTCACTTTAAAACTATTAACAGTATTTGGATTTTTGAAGTTACAACAGGGCCCCCCAAAAAGGGACCCAGTTTCAAAGTTGCATCTGCTACAGCGCCCCTGCAGTTATTCATCCTTATGACTGACTTCAGACATGCTGTAGTGTGTCTCCCTAACAGCTTTGTTCTCCATCCTGCCCTGCTAGATCCCCAAAGGTGCTAGGCTTGCTTCGTCACCCCACTGGATTTCACACACTTCTCTCCACCTTGGTCATCAATCACTCAGTTACCTTTTGAAGATTTCCCGTGTCCAAGAGGCAAGGGTATGGAAAGAGGACAGGCTGTTTTGTTGATGGACCACACAGCACAATCTCACATGTGACCATCTTTTTTTCCGAGTACAGCCGCAAATCGCTTCAACCCAGCAACCCATGCAACATGACAATGAAGCAGTTTGTTACTGTGTAGCATGACTGCAGAAGCTTGGAAAATGACAGCTACTTATGGGACCCAAGCAATGGAGCAGTTTGTTTTCCTTACTAACACTAGTATTAACTTTGCCAGCATTAGCAAGGAAAAGCAAACCATTCTGTGTTTGCTTTCCCTTGTTAATGCTAACATTAGCATTCCTGTGTTAACTTGTGCCTATATTAGGCTCCCCATGGTCTCCCCCACTCTTGAAACTCCCCATATTTTCCACTTAATGATCCATACATGTGTTTAACAATTGTATTGGGGACAGCAGGGATGGGGGTTGTTAATTGAGGCAGTTCACTTAATAGCCATCTCAATTACCTATATAATGGGCAAGCTCCATTTTGGTCATAACTCAAGGACTACATATATTATACAGTATATATCTATCTGCCCACCAAGATTGGAAGGTAAGATATGTTGCAGGTCCCATCTATTAAGGAAGTACATCTGGTACCATATAAATCTGTTTAATAAATGAATTAATAAAATATTTCTTATCATGTTAAAAGATGTCTCATCATATTATTTTACATTTCTAAAAACTTCTATTTACTTATGTTTTGCAACTTTATAATTTTGAGATTCAAATTTAATATAGAAAAAGTGAATCATAATGTAAAATGAACCTATATGAAAGAATGTTATATCAGTTCCCAATGGATAGCTTCATATATAAATGATGACTTCATTTGACTATTTATCAGGAAGCTAGAAATACATAGAACACAGGCATAGAAATACAAATACAAATACAAATACAAATACAAATACAAATACAAATACAAATAATAATAATAATAATAATAATAATAATAATAATAATAATAATAATAATAATA
>QLTV01001835.1:894034-908911 GCA_003457575.1 Thermophis baileyi
GCAAACACGGATTACAAACTACGGCACAACTCTGTTGCACAAATGATCCTTTGGAATTTATGTAAAAACTATAACATCCATACTTATACGAACTGGTGGGAACACAAGCCTGAAAAAGTCACTGAAACTCAGCTGGTCAAGATCTTGTGGGATTTTCGTATACAAACGGACAAGGTACTGGCGCATAATACACCAGACATCACGCTGGTCGAGAAAAACAAGGTGACTACCATCGACATCGCAATACCAGGTGAAAGCAGGGTCGATGAAAAAGAACACGAAAAAATCGCAAAATACCAGGATTTAAAAATCAAAATTCAACGATTATGGCACAAACCAGCAGTGGTAATTCCAGTGGTGATTGGAACACTGGGTGCTGTCCCCAAAACACTGGAAATACATTTGAAACAGCTCAAAATTGACAAAATCACCATCAGCCAAATGCAGAAAGCCGCACTGCTCGGTTCCGCACATATACTTCGGAAATGCATTACGACGTCCTAGGCCCCCGGATGGGGCTCGACTAGTAATTAATGCCAAATCCGGTGAAACAACTGGCCGCTGTGATACAATTGTGAATAATAATAATAATAATAATAATAACAACAATAATAATAATAAGCTCTTTTATTAAATAAACTATGAAGTAATTTTTTCAGGAATATTTTTAAGGGTGAAATGTGAATTAAAAGCCGAATAAAATCAGTAATTATGTTCTGATCTTGTCATTTTGTAATCTGTTTGTAATCTATTTCCTAGATTCCCTTTGATCTGAGGGATCTTCTGTACCCTTCAAAATTACTTCAGTGATGTTAAAGATTCCAGATGAGAAAAAGTTGGAGAAAACTGATAAAAAAGTGTTTAGAGATAAGTTAGCAATAATATTTCATAGATGTTTTGATGGCAGCTGTTAGATCTATAAGAAAAGTTGGCAACTTCTACCTATTGATCTACAGTACGTACGTACATACATACAAAATTAGGTAATCTTTGTTGTTAATGCATTGAGACAGTTCAACATTCTGGTAAATAGAAGTTTTTAATCCTCACATTTAAAAATGCTTTTTTTAAAAATCTACTTGTTACATTACATTATTCTTTTTATTGCCTGAATTTATTTTGAACAAGCAAGGAGATGATTACCATTCTCAGTTGAAATTCTCCCTTCTGGGCAGGGGATGCAGTCATAGCAACAAAATGGCTCTCCTTCCTTCACTTTTTTGCTGAAACCAGGATAGCAACTATCACTGCAAACAGAGATGGGTATCACCTGGAAATTAAAGAGGAATGTGTTACATTATAGAATGATAAAAGAAAGGCTTTAATTTTATGCCTATCTAAGTTCAAAGGGCCTGCTCAAAATGGCTTACTTGATATGCTAGAAATTGTTGCTACAGAAGGATAAATTGCTTTATTCCAGTAGCCATATCACTTTTGCATATCTACACACTCTACACACTAAGGTGAAAAGTTGCCTTGAAATTGTAACTTGTTTCTCCCAACTTTTCACTTCTAAATGTATTTTCACCTACAGTTAAGTATGTCTTTCTTTAAAAATATATAGGTTTTTGTTCCTTTGGAAATGCAAGTTTGAATAACTGCAATCCATAACAAATAGGGAAGCTTCTCAGCTTTTACATATATCCATTTGGGAAAGATTATAGAATCATAGAACTGGAAGAGGCAATGTAAGCCCTCAACAAAAACTCATGTTTTAAGAATCAGCAGCAAGATGCTGACTTGACCTGTTCAAGATGTCTCTCTGAACAAGTAAGTCTATTTCTGACCCTTATCAATTTGCATATACAAATTCAAAATACCATTCTGTTTTTTCCCCCTGGATTTCAAAGAATTCTGTTAAATTGTATGCATCTGTTCATGGAAACTAGGGAAATTGTATTCATTTGTATAATTTGATATTCAACATTTCATTTTAAATTGGGATTTTAATTCACTATGTGTATTAATAAAAGAAGACAATGGCTACTGGATGGAACAAATAAATTTATGCCAAAACTTCTCACTAGAAATTAAATCAAATATGCTTTTTAGATTAAGCAATGCAGCACATTGCTTCCTAAGTTTTATAGCATAATTTTCTAACCAGTGCTGTTGCATTAATAATATTTGCAGTATGAATGACATGTCACTTTAAACATTAGCCTCAAGATTTCTTCTAGAAATAGCAATAGCACTTAGACTTATATACCGCTTTACAGTGCTTTACAGCACTCTCTAAGCGGTTCACAGAGTCAGCATATTGCCCCCAACAATCTGGGTCCTCATTTTACCCACCTCGGAAGGATGGAAGGCTGAGTCAACCTTGAGCCGGTGAGATTTGAACCGCTGAACTGCTGAACAGTCAGCTGAAGTAGCCTGCAGTACTGCACTCTAACCACTGCGCCACCTCGGCTCTTTACCCTTAGAAATGTCCCATTCATCAACTTCTTACTTAAAATTTTAGCATAAACATTAATTACACTTTTAATAGATTTAAAGAGAAGTAGTTTACAGGAATATCTGATTTAGAAGAGAACTATCAATGCTATATCTCTATACTTTGGTCCAATGGGTGATATTATCAATTGCAAAATGTCTACCCTGGCAATTAGGGTAGACATTTGTAACTCAGAGGGGCAGTTATTATATAAATTCATATACTGAAATTAATTCACCTATTTTTTCAAAATATTGTTGAACATGAGGAACTTCCATATCATAATAGAGACACATAATTCAAAATCATGATAATTAGATCTGATTATTAGGCTGATAATTAGATCCTACCTGATTAAACCAACTATGCCATGCAATGACCTCTTCATTAATGGTTAAAAGTTCATCTGGAGAAGCTAAGTGATTCACCTTCCCAACTTTCACACGAAAAAATGATTTGTTTGGGAAAGCAATCCAGTTGATGATATCAAATCCAGCTGCTACTATTCCATTCTGATCAAAAGAAACCAGATCTCCAGCACTGTTGTTAAAAGAAACACCCCTCAGAAAATAATGGAGCTAGAGCAAAAAAATTAAATGCCAATTTTGAGAACATTTCCCTCATCATGATGGTGGCAGATGACCATTCTAGGCTTCTCTCTCTCTCTCTTGAGTGGAAATCATTTATAAGGCTCAGTGGGAGAAGCCAGATTGGTGTGCATTAAGGAAGAAACAAAAAAATTACACTAGTCCCCTAAGCTTACCACAAAATTTGAATGGTGGCTAATAGAAAAATAATCTGATTCTATTACACCAAAAATTATCTAAATTCTAGAGTCAAACACATGTTTATCACAATCATATTAATAGATGTGTCATTAAAATCCTAAACATGGAAAAGTGCCCAGCACAAATCAGTGTACAGTACTGCATTTATATAATATGCTCAATAATAATTAAAAGGAATTCTGATAAAACTCTGAGCTTTTGTTACATTGCTAAGAGATGGGAAAACTGCTGAAATTCAGACCTAGCTTTGCCATCACACTTATGTACATGATGCTCCATCAGATGAGGATGTTGGTGCCATTACCTGCCAGAAGCCTTGATTATGTATCCTCCCTCTTCCCTTTGCCATAGCTTTGTGTTTATGTTTAAAAGAGGACAGAGCATGTAAAGCATTAGCTATAGCATAAAGAGCATTGTAACTGCTGTAACTGTGACCAGTCATTTTCATTTCAAAAAGAGATCCAGGAAGGCTCTTCAGATCCTCTGTTCCATTGCAAATATTGTCAGGCACATCGCTCATTGCCATATTAGGAAAGACACAGTTGAAAGCTTCTTGCCAGAATAGACTGATAAACCCATCTTCTTTTGCACTGAAGGGATTTTTTTTCTGAATAAATGATTTGAATTCTGGTAGATCGGCAGAGTGCATTGACAAGGAGAGGGCACCATGGATTATATCTGTATCCCAATGGAGTTGAAAAGCTGATGAAGTGAATTCCATCTGGGCTGTCATTATCCACACAATACCTTTTGGTTTACTTCTCACTGATTCCAGCTTTGGCATATACTGCAACCATCTCAAGAACATCATGGAGAAAGATTCTCCATAAATTACAAATGCATTAGCTTTACTACTCATGATACTTTCATATACTTTTACCCCCTGCTGAATCATACCTTCAAGTTTAGTAATATCACTAAATTTTGGGATTCTTTCAATAAAAGAAAAACAAATCCCCTTTTTTGAAAGAAGTGGAATCATAGTTTGTGCCATTTTTTCTCCATGATCATTGTCCATGATAAGAAACCCTATCCAGGTCCATCTGAAATGCAGGAGCAGTGAAACAATTCCTGCATATTGAAGGGATTCTGGGGGAACCATCTGGTAGAAAGAAAGGCCTGGAGTTTTATCATTCATGAGGGGAGAGAATCCATAAATCAGCTACAGAGAAGTGGGTAAAAAATAATGGACACATGTATAAAATACTTTCAATTATTCTCACAATCTGCATAGATTAAATTAACAAACCTCATACTATTTGCTTATTGAATATATGATCACTTTCCAGTTGGAGTTATGTTGGTGTTCATTCATATATAACAGCTTTCAACACTGCAACTTGAAATTATGTTTGTGGTGTTACTAAATTTCTTATATACTCCATTTCTACATAAATGCTATGGGTCATTTGAACCATTCCTTTAAACTGAGTTGAATCACTGAAGTGATTTAATGTATAAAATCCAGTTACCGTATGTTCCCTTGGAGTGGTTTGAAGAGATTCCAAATATGGTTTCTCTCTCTCTCTCTCTCTCTCTGTATTCCTTAGATTTCCTGACTTTGTTGCATCTTAAACATTTTATAGATTAGAACACTTGAATAAGTAATTCTCCACTATATGTAATTCACTTTTTTGTAAAAGTATCTATCTTCCAGGGAATACATTATCTGTTGATTCTCCCTTAACCCTGTTATTTGACACAGATAACCTATTACACCTTGTGCTTCTTTTCTGACAATTAAAAATCAAAGCACAAAAGGTAAAAGTAAGTCCAGTGGTGTAATCTTCTGTCCATGCCATCCCCTGTAGAGGAACTCCATGTAGATAATTCAGCCCTTTTCTCCCTTTTTGGAAGATAACAAATGTCACAAGTGAAAATAAAATAATTTATTAAAATTAATAAAATTTAACTCTCTTCTTAATTATAATATGCACACATATAACATTAAAAATACAGTACAGTCAGATCATGGGACAGAGAAGCTGCAAAGGAATTAGACAAAAACGATACCCTTACAAATGTCTGTTTCATGAAAAGATATTGGAATGGTTTTAAAAATATTCTTATAGGACAGCTTTTCAACTTCAAGTCTCAGGTTTGAATAAAAAGTTGAAATTAAACAAATAATTTAAACTTCCCCTAAATGTCCATTCCTCTAATTCCTTTCCAGGACTATTTTTCGTGGGTGATTGTGGTGGATGATGGGTGGGTAGGAGGGACTCCAAATAATATTCAGAAGCCCAATTCTTCCCCAAACTCAGTTCATAGCTATATTTCCCAATAGTATAAGAGATGCAACATATTCATGTTGCAAATTTAAATTTATACTAGCAGTCAGTAAATCTTGAACTTTGAATTGAATCTGGCAGATTTACGCTGTAGTACTAATTAATATTAGCTCTTTATTTTATAGTTATTTAGAAACTTGACACCCTAATTAAAGCAGACTCACAAAACCTGGAGCTGAATCTCTCCTGAATTCAATAGGGCTATATATTATTTATTTATCAGACTCTCAATCAATAGATTTGCCCTGATAAGATGGTAATTATGATCAGACTTAAACACAGAATACAATTGTCAAATGTAATACATTATCCTTGATGCAACAATTCACAGTTTTCTTCTTTAATTAATTAGAAGTAAAATGAAACAGTTTTACTATAACACATACAATATATAAACAACAACAACAAAAGTTATCCAGTACCTGAAAGTACATAATACCATTCCTTGGATGTCTTCAAAGGTATAAATTCCACTTACATAATGCATTGTAAATGGATGGAGGATTGAAACTAAATAGTGATATTTACAAGAATGTGACTCCTGGAATTGCAGGGATAAATCCCCTTTTCCATCCCAGGACTTTGTAGTGCAGGGTAGGACTGGAATGCAATACAATATTCAAAATATTTTTTAAAAAATAAAAATTGTATTAACTTAGCATACCAGATAGATAAATATATCTTACCTGTGGTTTCTTATAGGTATCTAAAATAGTTGCCACATGAAGAGAAATTTGTGCATCCAGTCCTCCAATAACAGCTACTACATCATTCTGGATGTTACATACATAGTTGGGGACCAATTCCTCCATTGATGATAGAAGTCGCAAGGTGGCCTGGTAAGTTTTCTGGGCATTATCATAACTATCATAGATGCAGATACCTAAGGTGAGATTGGGTAAGATCTGTGTGTTTTCATTGATCTCCTTCACTGCAAATGCCATAGCCAGGATGTGCTGGTAATTCTTAGGAATTAAGCTACAATGAGAGTTGCATTCCATATCAGAAGGCCATTCCACATTGAACAGCTTTTGTGTTTTAATAGGAATTCAGCAGGCTGACTGTATCATATTCTCTGACATTGTAAATTCATAGCCATCTGCATATACAGTTAACATGCATGGAGATGATTTGCATTTTTGCAAAAACCTTGCATACTATATTTGGATTTTTTAAAGAATTAAAATATGTTTATGTCAATAACACATTATGCACATTAGGGAAGAAATATGTAAATGTTAGGTACTTCAAGAGGTGTTTTTTTAAGTCGTGATATCCAATTCCAAACTATATTGAGGTTTTACATTGAAAATAACCTTAGAATTCTGTATAGTATTTTCATATACATTTGTCCAAATAATTTTTACTTGCAAATATTTGCAAATTTGCCCAATGTACATAATTTTGAAAAGAATATGCAACTTCACATTCATGTTTACCTTAGTGTTCAGACAAATACAGATATCCCTAATACAAATGTCTTGATTATTCTTGATTTACAAAATGATAGAGATGAGATTATATATGGTGAGTTTACTTATTTTGTAAAATAATAGATTTGTAATACTGTAGAACTGAAAGCAATTTTAAAAATTGTGACTTAGATAAAAGCTATACAGATAAAACAGTGGCTATCTCTAATATTTGAAGGATGAAGCAGATAAATTTATTGATCATTCTTTGAAAGAACAGGGAAGTTACAATGTTTCAATGTTTCATTCTAATAAAGGAATTATCACAAAATCTGCAAAATAAAAGCATAACAGACCAAACATGATAAAGAGTAAGGAAAGTTGCCAAGGATGAAACTGGTTTAATGAAGAGATTTGGCAGGAAAAGAACACTGAAAAGAAGATAGTGAAAGCAAAATAGAAAGAAGTTAGTCTTGAAACCAGCTTTCTCCAGTCTGGGTTCCCTGCAGGAATGGGTTCAATTCCCAGGGTTTCTCAGCTGGTTAGATATTTCAAAGAATTATGACAGTCAAAGGCTACACTTTGGAGTGTGTGTGGGGGGGTGTTTCCTGAATTTGAGGAATGCTGCTTTAAAATTCTGAATATCTGCCATAATGTATTCTTCCTCAGATGATCTTTCCTCAGTATCCTACCCAAGCAAAGTATTGTATTGAGATGATATTGCTCATTTTGCTTAGACAAATGACCAAAATGATTAAAAAATGAAGCAATTATCCAGTTTCTTACACAAACTCTCCAGGCAATACTGGTGAAGGGGTTTCAGTGAAGAGGACTTCTTTTGGTAGGATGCCAGTCTGAGAAGCAATGCCACCAACAATGATATCTCCTAGTTGTTGGTATTTATGATATGAAGAGTATGGATGGGTGATGCTGCACCTACGAGACTTGCAGACTATGTGAGGAAGCAGCACTAGCAGCAAGATCAGTAAAATTATATCCATGCTCCGGATATCAAAGAACTCTTTTACTTCTACGGCACATCTATTAGCATTTCTGCGATTAATAGTATCTGGTCTTGAATGGTAGTTGCTAAAGTCTGAATCCTGGACTTTGGAAATGGTATGGGAAAATAACACTCTTCATCAGTCTTCATTTTAAGGCTCACTGAAATCCACAGGGATTTGGAAAATCAGCAGAATTAAAAACAGTCATTAAGATAGACAAACAGGAATTTAAGTTATCAAATTAAAGTTTGATTCCTTAGGGAACTGCTGGAAAAGTAATATTTTCCTGAGTTGAAAAGATTTTTTTCTCAGATAGAATTTGGGCTTAGATTTGTAATGATGAAACTTTTGGTGAATGAAGGCCACATTCATAATTTGGGAGCAGCTTGATGGTGACAATGAGGGAACTGATCATGCAAATGATGATTGGGATTTGCATGGACTAGCCATTCTCAAAACATTTTGAGTGTGGTCAGATATGAACATAACATGAATAAAAGCTAAAACTCTCACTGACATGACATTAACTGGGTGAAATGGGGTATCATAGTGCAACAATTTTTGAACCAAGATACCTCAAGTGGGCTAACGTACAGAATGTGTCCAAATTCTGTGCCCATGAGCCCCAAGGGAATGAAATTTGGGGATGGTGTGGTTAACACATTGCTACTGGCTGCTGCTGAGTTGTTGCTACAGTTATGCGATTTTTATTTTCAATGTTCCATGACAGTTTCTCAGCCAGTCTTGCAACCCTTCACTCTCTCCTCCACCCAGCAACAACCACTTATCTGTCTGCTGGGAAAGAAGGGGGAAGGAAGGATGGTGGAAGGGGGAAGGAAGGAAGTGTGAAAGAAAGGAGTGTGAAAGAAAGTGAGGAAAGAATGAAGGAAAGAAAAAAGGAAAAAAAGGAAAGGAGGGAGGAAGGAAGGAAGAGAAGAAGTAAGTAAGTAAGTACCCTGTTTCCCCCAAAATAAGACATCCCCTGATAATAAGCCCAATCGGGCTTTTGAATGCATGGCAATAAGGCCAAGCGCTTATTTCAGGGTTGAAAAAATATAAGACAGTGTCTTATTTTCAGGGAAACACGGTAAGTAAGTAAGTAAGTAAGTAAGTAAGGAAGGAAGGAAGGAAGGAAGGAAGGAAGGAAGGAAGGAAGGAAGGGAAAGTGAGAGGGAGGGAGGAAGATTTGTGATACTCCCTGACAGCTTCCCACAAGGAGGAAAGCTGGCTGGTAGTCTGGTTTTTTGTCCACCTGTTCTGTTTCTCTGTTTAGATAAAGAAATACCTCTGAAAAGTTCAGCCAACAGGGCATGGTTTGTCTGGTTTATTTACATAATTGAAGAATAAATCTATTCCTGTTTTAGAATGGTAGATTTCTGATGTATGTTGTTTGTTAACATGTGGATTGACCAGTAGAAAAAGATGGGGATTTATGAATAATTTGGTCAAATGATTTGAAGCTACTTTATTTATGATACAATTCTCTAAGTGCTTTAATATTTTTTTAATTTTAATACCATTGCTCACTTCATTCAATAATATACAGTATACTGTAGAAACATTTCTCTATGAACTAGTTTGATCTAAAAAAAATTTCAAGATAAGAATTAAGGGAATGAAGTCACACACAACTCAGTTAGAATCACTGCTTAGAACAGGGGTGCCCGCAGGCCAGATGCATCATGCGCTGGCCACGCCCACCCCCAGTTTAGCAAAGGGGAAAAAAGTCACGATACGTCATGTGACGATGCTGTGACAATGTGAGTTTGACACCCCTGGCTTAGAGTTTGACTAAAAGTGCACTCACACATGGATGCACCCACATTCCACAAACTCATTTTGTGCTGAGCATTCATTTTTATTCTCCATTAGAAATTAATTCTTTCCCCTACCTTGGCACTGCTTTCTCAATTAAAAGTGGGCTACATTTTTTATAATCACTATTTTTTTCAAATCACCAATGTCTTATAAAAACTCAGATATACTGTACTTTTCGGACTATAAAATGCACCGGATTATAAGATGCACCTAAATTTACAGGAGGAAAACAAGAAAAAAATAGTTTTTGGCCTCTGTGCGTTGCGTTTTCGCCCTTCCCGGCCCCCAGAAGCAATCTGAAGTGCTCCACACAGCCCGTTTTCGCCAAAACGGGCTGTGTTTTTGGGCTCCCAAGCCCTCCTTGCATCGCATTTTTGCCCTCCCTGGCCCCCAGAAGCACTCTGTACTGCTCTGCATGGCCCATTTTTGCCAAAAATGGGCCCGTTTTTTGGCTCCCAAGCCCTCTGTGTGGAGGGTTCGGGAGGTCAAAAATGCCGTATTCTGTCTATAAGATGCACCTAAATTTTCACCCACTTTTAGGGGGGGAAAAGGTGCGTCACATACTCCGAAAAATACGGTATGTTAATTTATTACCCAATACTGCCCAAACAAATTGAACTGCCTTACCTGCCAGAAAAATCATACAATACCTACTACCATTATTTGTAAGTATTTGCTAAGACAGTGATGGCTAACCTTTTTGTTGTCGCGTGCCGAAAGCAATGCAATAATGCAATGCACATGCAACCCCCACTGCATGCCCTGCCCCCTGTGCATGCACACGTGACCCCCTTGCTCCCCCTTTCTCCCCCCATGCTCCCCCCACACATGCAAGCATGACCCACTGTGCCCCATTTTGGGCCTAGTAGGCCTCCCTGCAGCCTCCTGGGACCAAAACTGGGCTGTGGGGGGGGCACCACACCCCATCCATGCTCCCCCCTGCCCCCAGTGCATGCGTGTGTCAGGTTCTGGAATAAGTGTCTGTAGAAATAACCATACAACCAATGCTGATTTGTATCCAGGTTTTACTAGGTTTCTCTGGCACAAACTGATAAACACTCAAAGTGAAGCTTGTGTCAAATCTGTGTATTGTATTCCTCCCACCACCTTTATTCTCAGCGCGCAACACCCACGTGCTCAATCACCCTCCAATCCAAAGTAGCAGTTTGTCTCTGCAGTCAACGCCCAGCGTAATCACTCTGTCTCTGACTCCCAGCTGATAAACGGCTGCTGTCAATGCCCAGCGTAATCACTTTCCCATCCGTGCTAGCAATCAGACTCTGTCTCCAACTCCCAGATGATAAACGGCTGCTGTCTTGGCTGACATCATTCATCAGCACCCAGGTCTGCATATCAGCTTCACAATGTCCCTCTCCCCTGCCTGAATGCCAGCTCCGAGCCGGATGGCTCGTCGGAGCTGACATACAGCCCCCCCTACCACGGAGACACCACCTGCAAGATGGAAATGACAATGAGGTGTCTATCTTACGTACTGGCCCCCCTTTGTTTGTTTGGAAAGTGTCGGTCAAAACGGGTTATGAGGCGGGATCTCGGATGTCTTCTTTCTGTGTCCAGGTGGCATCTGCCAGTGGATATCCTTTCCATAGTACAAGATATTGCAACCAGCCTCGATGCCACTTTGTATCCAACAGCCACTGTATTTTGTAATGTTGTTCTCCGTCTACCATAACAGGAGGGGGTGGTTGGCCAGGTTTATCCCGCATAGGATATGTATGTACAGGGCGTAAGAGACTGCAGTGGAACATGGGATGCATTTTTCCTAATAATTTGGGTAATCTTAATTTCACTGTCACGGGATTAATAACCCGTACTATTGGAAATGGGCCGAGATACTTTGGGCTCAATTTTTTACATGGTATCTTGAGTTTTATATATTTCGTGGACAGATACACTAACTGCCCGACATAGAAATTGGGTTGGCGTATTTGTTTTTTATCAGCGTATAGCTTATATTTCTGCATTGAGTGTTGTAACAGTTCACTTGCCCGCTTCCACACTTTCTGTATCTGTTCTATCCAGGCACAAAGTCTCTATAACTACCTAAAATGGTGTGCATCCCATACTGGAATGAGCTGCGTTATTATATGCTACTTCCACGTATGGTAGTAGTTCAGACAAGTTAGTTTGTTGATGGTTAACATAACACCTCAAATACCTCTCGATCATAGCATTTGCTCTTTCTACTGCACCATTTGTAGCTGGATGAAATGCTGTACTGAGTCCTTGAGAAGACCCCACTCGCAGTAAGAATTCTTTCCAAAATTTAGCTGTAAACTGTACGCCATGATCCGAAATTATCCTCTGTGGAATACCATGTAAATGGTAAATATGATTAATAAACATTCTAGCTTTCTGTTTTGCTGAGGGAAGCCCGGGACATGCTACAAAATGTGCCTGTTTGGAGAATAAATCCACCACTGTCCATATGATGGTGTTACCTTGACTATTGGGCAGATCTATGATAAAATCCATACCGATCTGGTCCCATGGTCTCACGGGGAACGCTACTGCTTGCAACAATCCTGACAGCTTCCCAGGTCTATGTTTGGTGGTTGCACATACTACACAACTTTTTATATATCCTTCTACATCTTTTTTCATGTGTGGCCACCAAAATTGCCTATATGTGAGATGTAAGGTCTTAAGGAAACCAAAATGGCCAGCTGCCTTTACATCATGACATCGTTGTAATACGGCTATTCAGATGGCTTTGGGCACATATACTTTTGACCCTTTCCAAGCAAGTCCATCTCTTTGAGTTAGTATTGACTGGTTTTCTTTATACCATTCATCATTGGTGAGAGCTTGCTGTATCTCACGAGTTATAGGTTCCTTAATTTTTTTTGACATTGATTGTGTTTGTTGGGCTACTTGCTGGGATGGAGCCGGCATTACTGCTTGCACAACCAACTCATGTTGGCTATCAAATTGGGGCTTTCTGGACAGAGAATCCACCAGGAAATCCCTACCACCTGGGATGTATTTAAGTACAAAGTTGAATCTCTTGAAATACATAGCCCATCTAATTTGTTTTGGGGACAGTCGTCTCGGCTTCTGCAATGCAGCCAGATTTTTATGGTCTGTCCAGACCTCAAATAGGAGACTACTCCCTTCAAGTAAGTGTCTCCAGGTCATAAGAGCCCACTTGACAGCAAAGGCTTCCTTTTCCCACAATGCCCAATTACGTTCAGCCTCTGTTAGTTTTCGTGAGGTGAATGCACAAGGCTATAATACTCCATCCTGATTATTTTGTAGCAAAACAGCTCCTTTATACTGCGGTCTGGCCATCCATTTGGACTGTTCATTTCCTTGCCACAGGAGCGTTGGCGCTCGAGTGCCCTACCACCAGAAAAGCTTCGTGCTCTTTCTGCTTGGGGGGGGCACAAGTATCGGCAGCCTGTGGACGTCTCCACCATCGCCCTCTTCCCCCCCCTCGGCAGTGAGGTTTTGCCTCACGTACGCCTATCTGCCGCCTGCCGAATCGCCGCCTGCCTCCCGTTGTTCCGGAGCTGCCACGCTCCTAAAGGGACCGATTGCTGGGGCTTGACAAGTCGATCGCCCAGCTACGCTCGTGCCGCCCGCTGTATCGCCGCCCGCCTCAGCCCGATATTTGCAGTTGCCGGATCCACCCCCCTGCCGCCATCGCTCCCAACTGCCGTGTTCGGGCATCGCATGGTTCATCACTGGCATCCGCTTGTACCACAAATGGTTTAGACTGATCTGGGTGTTTTAATATTGGTTCCTTTGCAAATAAGGCTTTGAGAATTTCAAAAGCCTGTTGGCATCTTATTGACCATTGAACTGTGTTGCCAGGCCGTGGTTTCTTAGCCATATTTTTAGTTTTTAACAATTCGGTTAATGGCAACGCCACCTTAGCAAAATAAGGGATAAAGTGGCGATAAAAATTTGGAAACCCCAGAAAACTTTGAAGCTGCCTCCTTGTCTTTGGTGCCTGCCAATCCATTACAGCCTGTACTTTAGCCGGGTCCATTTCCATTCCTTTACGTGAAATAGGGAAAGCCAGATAGTCCAATTGATGTTTGTGGAACTCGCATTTTGATAATTTTACATATAATTTTGCTGCCAATAATTTCTTCAACACTTGACAGACTAGAGGAATATGTTCCAGCATAGTACAAGTATATATTAATATATCATCTAAATAAACGAGTACTCCAGGGGTGGGTTCCAATTTTTTTACTACCACTCTGTGGGCGTGGCTTAATTTTGTAGGAGTGGCTTAATTTTGTGGGAGTGGCTTGATGGTCATGTGACCAGGTGGGAGTGGCTTGACGGCCATGTGACTGGGTGGGAGTGGCTTGATGGCCATGTGACCGGGTGGGAGTGGCTTTATGGTCATGTGGCCGGGTGGGAGTGGCTTGGCAGTCATGTGACTGGGTGGGGGTGGCTTGGTGATCATGTGACTGGGTAGTCATGTGACTGGGTGGGCGTGGCCAGCTTGAGGTCACTCACGTCAAGGGTTAGGGTTAGAGTTAGGGTGGCTGGCCTCTCCTCGCCTCAAAGGCCTCAACGAGATACAATTTCCCTATCTATTGACTACTACTGAACATCCAAAATATACTATTTAAGCCGNTTGGCAGTCATGTGACTGGGTGGGGGTGGCTTGGTGATCATGTGACTGGGTAGTCATGTGACTGGGTGGGCGTGGCCAGCTTGAGGTCACTCACGTCAAGGGTTAGGGTTAGAGTTAGGGTGGCTGGCCTCTCCTCGCCTCAAAGGCCTCAACGAGATACAATTTCCCTATCTATTTACTACTACTGAAATTTTGAAAAGTGAGATTATAAAAGCCCAGTCTAGCACAATACCAATGAAGAAGAAAAATAATAGGTCTCAAAAGAAACCAGCATGGCTGCATAAAGAACTCTCTGACAAATTGAAAGACAAAAAGGACAAATATAAAAAGTGGAAAGAGGGGCAAATAACTAAGGCAGAATATCAGCAAATAGCCCGAGCCTGCAAAGATGAAGTGAGGAAAGCTAAGGCTCACAATGAACAAAGGCTTGTCACAAAAGTAAAAAATAACAAAAAAAGCTTCTTCCAACATGTTAAAAACAAGAAAAAAGTCAAGGAAACAATTTGTCCATT
>QLTV01001835.1:912013-950313 GCA_003457575.1 Thermophis baileyi
CTCTCTCTCTCTCTCTCCCTCCCTCCCTCTCTCTCTCTCTCTCTCTCTCTCTCTCTCTCACACACCCACCCACCCACACCCTCCCCCTCTCTCTCTCTCTCTCTCTCTCTCTCTCTCTCTCTCTCTCTCTCACACACACACACACACACACACACACATACACACAAATGACAGAGAGTGGCACTCGGGCCATGCAGAGCCACTGCTCCAGGGGGAAGCAGCTTCTCCTGTCCTTCCCGGAGAGCCCCTCTGCTGATGGGCTGCTCCCCCCCCAAAGCCTTTCAGTGCAGCTGAGTGTTTGGCTTTTGAGGCTGGGGTGAAGAAGAAGAGCCACTGCCCTCCTCCTCCTGACTCCTGCCCAGCGCTCTCTCTTCTCTCTCCCCTTTGTCTCCCCACACTTGTTTACCTGTCCCAGAGAGCTCCTTCCCTCAGTGGTTCCTTTTCTTACTTCTAGGTGGCTACGCTGACTTTGTCCTTAAAGGCTGCTCTGCACCTTTTGATCTTTATCGGGCGTGGAGAAAAGTGACCCTGTAAGGTGACCGAGCCTGCTGCTGAACGTGGAAGCTTAGAGGCTTCTTTTTCACCCAGCTGCTGGCTCAGGGCACCCAAAACTCGGCTTCTGCGCATGCGCAGAAGGAAACCCCCCAGGGGAAAAAATCGAAAAAAATTTGAAAAAAAAGATGGCGGCGCCCATGGACCGGCACCGACCGACCCGGTTCGGTGATGTCATCGTGATGTCACCAGCGGGCCACTACCGGTTCAGGCGAACTGGTCCGAACCGGGAGGAACCCACCCCTGATTTACAGTAAAAGAGGTTAAAGAGGTTTTTCCTCTGTTGTTGTGTTGCACCACTGACTGCTAGTCAAGGGTTTACAGGCAGCTGTGATCTGACTCCACAGCCATTGGTAACCTTCTCATTTTTCCCAACACTACCAGTTTGCATTCTAGTTTCTTTTTCTCTTATTTCAAAGAGATGCCCTATGATCTACATCTGATGCTTTGTTCACAACGATTGCTAAGAGTTTGTTTTTATTAGCTATAACTAGCAAGAAATAAATTAAAATAACAATGTGCTTTAAGAAAAGGGTGCTAGACAAAAATAAAATTGAACAAGCATAGTTTGCAGGATCATTATCTGTTACTTAAAATTTGATTCAGTTTTTTAAATAAAAAATGAGAGGTTTTGGAGAATAGAGGAAATTTATGTAAATCAGAAGCTAAAAGAGACATTTTTGTAAATAATTTACAGTACCCACAAACAAATCTAGTTTTAAAATGTTGGGAAAGGAGATATACACTTATTTTTATCAGTCTTTTCTTCTAATTAGTTGTTCCCTGTTATTCAGTTCAGCCCTGAACACAATGATATAACATTTGGGGAAAAATATGCAACCTAGAAGCCCAGCACCAGATGCTAAAATGGAGAAGATCTCCACAGCCACTATGTATTTCCCCTTGGAACTCAGGTATGCGGGGATAAAGGACAACCAAACACTGCAAAAGACCAACATGCTGAAGGTGATGAACTTGGCTTCATTGAAACTGTCAGGTAATTTCCTGGCAAGGAAAGCTGTTGTGAAGCTGATAAGAGCCAGGAAACCCATATAGCCAAGGACACAATAAAATATGGTCACGGAACCTTCATTACATTGCAGTACAATTTCTTCAGTCACTGAGACCATATCAACATCTGGGAATGGGGGAGCCATTGCCAGCCACAAAATGCAGATGCTTGCTTGGACAAGGGAGCAGGAAACAACAATGGAATTAGTTAACTTTTTCCCCACCCATTTTCTCATGCTAGATCCTGGCTTGGTGGCCATGAAAGCAAGAACCACTGTGATGGTTTTGGCTAAAATAGAAGACACAGCCACTGAGAAAACCATTCCAAAAGTTGTTTGTCGGAGAAGACAGGTCACTTTTCCAGGCTGGCCAATGAATAGTAGCACTGAAAGGAAGCAGAGCAGGAGGGAGATGAGGAGAGTGTAGGTCAAGTCCCGGTTGTTAGCTTTGACTATGGGAGTGTTGTGATTCCTCATAAATACACTTAGCACAAGAACTGTGGTCAAAGAAAAGGAAAGTGCAAAAGAAGCTAAACTGATCCCTAAAGGTTCTTCATAAGACAAGAAGCTAATTATTTTGGGTATACAGAAGTCCCTTTTCTTGTTGGGATAGGTTTTCTCTTTGCATTTGGAACATTCAATTATGTCTGAAAGAAAAAGAGATGAATGTTAATTTAACATGCAAATAATAACTTCATCAATATGCTATTATTGTAATTCTAATGGAAACTTAGACTTTTAAGATTTTGATATGGAAAGCCTCAGAAATTACATGAGCCATCTTCATTTAGCTGATATCAAAATATCCATATTTTTTTAAATTTTATTAAGAATTAATAAATTGTAGATTTTATGTAAGTAAATAAATAAGAGATAGAAAATATGAAACCAAAGGCATGCTAAATCTATAATAATATTGTAATTCCTATTATGTCCCTTTGCTTTATTAAAGTTAAAATATTTTGTTTTAAAACAATTATTAGCCTTTATCAGTGATGGCGAACCTTTTCGGCACTGAGTGCTGAAAAGGGAGCATGCGCATGTGCGTGTGCGTGTGCATGCGCGCTCATCTGGGCTGTAACCTGGAAGAGGAGCTGCCTAGGGCTCATGTGCATGCCCGAAAATGAACTTCCGGTTTTCGGCACATGCATGCACGCAAGGCAGCTAGACTTCTGGATTTCTGGTGCGCATGTGCGCGCGATGATCAGCTGGCCAGCACGCATGCTCACGCAGGAAAATGGAAGACCAGCTCTTCTAGTTTCCAGCACTGCCGCACTCACGAAGGCCAGCTGATCGTTGCGCATGCATGCGTGCCAGAAACCTGGAAGAGGAACGGGTGACGCCGCATGTGCCAGGCGACATGGCTCTGCATGCCACTTTGGGCATGCATGCCATAGGTTTGCCATCACGGGCCTATATATTTTGACTATTAAAATTGATATTTCTTATTTTTCCTTCTAGGTCACCTTTATTCCTCTTCATTTGGATGCATGTAATTGTGGAACGGGTTAGTTTAAGGTATATGGTGAATTAAATCTATTAGTTTACCTCATAAAATTTGTGATTTCTATATTTCATATTCAGATAGCACTAGCAAAAGCATTTAGACTTATATATAGCTTCACAGTGCTTTACAGCAATCTCTAAGCAATTTACAGAGTCAACATATTGTCCCCAACAATCTGGATCCTCATTTTACTGACCTTGGAAGGATGGAAGGCTGAGTCAGCCTTGAGCCAGTCAGGGTCAAAGGAATTGTACTCCTGGCAATGTGAGCAGAGTTAGTAGCCTGAAGTACTGCATTCTAACCACTGAGCCACTACGGCTCATATGAACCATGGCTCAGATGAAAGTAGATTTATGTAAATTTAGGTTATAATAATAAAGAATTTAGATTACCAATCTCAGTTGAAACTCTCCCTTCTGGACAAGGGATGCAGTCATAGCAGCAAAATGGCTTCCCTTCCTTCCTTTTTTTGCTAAAACCAGGAAAACAACTCTGACTGCAGGCAGAAATAGGTTGCACCTAAAAATAAAAAAAGGAAAAGAATGTTCTGAAGTAGGGATTTTGAAACTGCTTGTCCAATGGGCCCATTAGACATTCTGAGAACAAATTGTAGGCATTTTCAGAGTAAGTATAGAATGTTTAAAGTTATGTAGTCAATTAAACATCTGATGATAAAGTAGTAGTCAGACCAGGATAGCTTACTTGACATGCTAAAAGCTTACAGTTTTTTTTATTTTTTTTATTTTTTATTTCTCAGCCATATTATTACAACATGTGTTGTGTCATAAACTCATTGTGTCCTCTTTCAGTACTTTATTATTGCATTTCACATAATGGATTTGGTTGAGATTATTGAAATAGCAACAAATTTCAATGAGTTTTGTTGCAGTATTTCCTGTGTCATGTGGGTAATAATGCTCAATTTGACATTTAATTTTTTTCCCTTTAAGTCCTACTTTATGCAATGCATCAAAGTAGGCCAATGAAAGTGAGGATTGTATTTGAGGATTGTAATCTTTCCAAGACATCTTGCTGGTTTTAAAACATAGATCTGACTTCTCAAAAAGGGGGAAAAGTTTAGTTAAGAGATTTCTATTTGTTAATCCATATCCCATTCTTAGGAACTTATTTACCTTTGCCTATTTCATTAAAACAATGAACTGACCATAGTAATGTAATTCTGCAATCAGCATTTACTTCTAGATGGAAAATTATCCAATTGTACACAAATTTCTAAATTTCTAAGAGAATACATTGTCCATGATTGGTCTATAGGGAGAAAATAAATGAGGATTTCATTTCAAACATCTAAAGAAATAATGAATTAATGGAAAGCATCTGGATAATGGAAAACTTGTATTGAATAGAATTGATGAGATGCTCAGAAAGACGGAGATGAGAAATTTGAAGAAGAAAAAGCAGTGGTCTATGTATGTGGTAGAAGCAAATTCAAAAAGCAAAAATAAATAGAAAAATAAAGTGAATGGTGTAGGTGAGAACTATATTTAGATACTCAGAATTTTGTTTTCTCTTACGTTTTGCCTTTAATTTCTTTTGTTTATTGATTGTTAACTCTTTTGTTGTGCTATTACCTGAAAGAAATAATCTGATAGCTATATTCTGTATGTATGGAACCTATAGAATTATATGCAAATTAAGGCCTAGTGACACAAAACCTTGTCTGATTTTTCTATTGATTGAGATTTATGTTGCCACAAGATCCAATCTAGGACAATTCACTTTAATATGGAATTATTAATTAAAAGGCAGCCAACTGCAAGTTGTAAGAAAAGTTCACATACCCAGCTTGATTAACTTTCCTAATATTTACCAAATACAATGAAGTCAAATTTATGAATAGAGAAAAATATAATTCATACTGTGAGTTCAAATAAATAAATGTTGATAATATTTTTACTTGATGTCAATGAAATCAATAAATCATTCAACCAATAAATAAAATTCAGTTTTACCTGATTAAACCATTTGTGCCATGTAATGTTTTCATTATTGATGGTTAACATTTCATCTGGAGGATTTAAGTGATCTATATTTCCAATTTTCACTCGAATAAATGATTGGTTTGGGAAAACAATCCAGTTGATAACATCAAATCCACCTCTTACTACCCCATTCTGATCAAATGAAACAAGTTTTCCAGCACTGTTGTTAAAAGATACAGTTCTCAGAAAGTTATGGAGCTAAATCAAAATAAAAATGCAAGAGTTTTGGAAGGGTTAAATTATTCCTCTCCATGATGGTAATTTTCAGAAGAGACAATTGGATATATAATTGCATTCTATGTATATTACTTCTCTTTTTACTAGAATTAAAAGAAGAAGAGTTGAGAGTATAATTTATAAGGATTATTGGAAGAAAATTAGGAAAATGTATGATAGGAGAGATGGAAGATAATGGATTTCACTAACCTCTTCATTTTGCTAACCACTCTTTTATAATTTGAATGCTACTTAATATAAACTCAACAAAATCCAATAAATTAAAATCTGAATGCTGTTCAGAGTCAAACAGTTACACATACAAATACATATCCATGTGAGATTTGCGAGGGACAGGAATTAAGGAAATGGAGATCAGCCTTGCCATTATACAAACACTTTTGCTCCTGAACCAAATTGGGTCCATTACCTGCCAGAAGTCTTTTTTATGGATCTTCCCTCCTATTCTGTCTGTCAGACCTCTTCTTTTATGTTTTGAGGAGGACATGGCATGTAAAGCATGAGCTAAAGAATGAATAGCATTATAGATGCTGTAGCTGTGACCAGTCATTTTCATTTCAAAAAACGGTCCAGCAAGGGTCTCTAGATTCTCTTCCCCATTACAAATTTTCTCAGGCACATCACTTGGAACTGCATCAGGCAAAACACAGGCAAAAACATCTTGCCAGAAAAGATTGATAAATCCATCTTCCTTGGTGATGAAGGGATTTTTTTTCTTAAGAAATGATTTAAACTCTGGTAGATCAAAAGATTGCATTGTGAAAGAAAGAGCATCATTGATTATTTCTGTAGCCCAATTGCGTTGAAATGCTGATGAAGCAAACTCAATTTGGGCATTCAGTATCCATACAACTCCTTTAGGTTTACTTGTCACATCTACGATAGCTGGTACATATGTGAACCATCTCAAAGTCCCCATGGTGGTAGATTCTCCAAAGACAATTATCACATTTGTTTTATTGTCCATGATAAGCTCATATACTTTTGCTCCCTGATCAATCATACCTTCCAATCCGCTTACATCACTATATTTTGGGAGTTTTTCAATAAAAGAACAACATATTCCTTTTTTGGAAAAAAGTGGAACCACATTTTGAATAATTTCTTCTGCATGTTCGCTATCCACTGCAAGGAGCCCAACCCAGGTCCAGTTAAAATGCAGGAGCAGTGAGGCCATCCCTGCATGTTGAAGGGCTTCTGGTGGAACCAACTGGTAAAAAGAAAGGCCTGGAGTTTTATCATTCATCAGTGGAGTGGAGCCATAAATGAGCTGATGAAACATGGAAGAGAAAATAATAGTCAAAACTGTACAGCATTTTCAGATTGTCATAACAAGCTACATAATGTAGGTGATAATAAGAGTTACATCAGTCATATAAGGCAATCTTCAACACTGCTAATACAAATAATGTTTGAAGATCCTCTACATTTCCCATATTACTATTTCTATGTGAAATCAGGGAGATTGCCTTAGATTTAATAATTGCTTAAAATTAAATACTGGGCATTCAGTCAAAACTGGGCATCGCTAGTCTAGTGAAGAGATGGACCAGGGGTGACATGATAGCAGTATTCCAAACTTTGAGGGTCTGTCACAGAGAGGAAGGGGACAACCTATTTTCCAAAGCACCTGAAGGCTGGACAAGGAACAACAGATGGAAACTGATCAAGGAGAGATTCAACCTAGAAATAAGGAGAAATTTTCTGACAGTGAGAACAATCAATTAATGGAACAGCTTGCTTCAGAAGTTGTGAGTGCTTCATCCCTGGAGGCTTTCAAGAAGAGACTGGACAGCCACTTTTCAGAAATCATATAGGGTCTCCTGCTTGAGCAGGGGATTGGACTAGAGACCTTCACAGTCCATTCCAACTCTGTTATTCTGTTATCTGAATGTTTGGGTAATTCAAGATGATGTATTGAATCAAGTGCCATGAAATGGATATGATTTGAAACTTCAGAGGGTTTCTAGGTTCCTAATGGCTCAAGCATTATTTCCAATGTCTTTCCATACAGTATATTAGAATATATGGGAAATACTTTTTGGTGCCACTTATTTTGATAGAATTTGTTTAAGGAAAATCAATTTAAGGTAAATAAATATAGATTTATCCTGTAACATTTTTTTCCAGAAAAAGAATAGTACATGTACTTTCAAAGCAGGCACCTTTCTAAGTAAATAAATTTGATCTTTTTGTGTGGATGGTCTGCACATCTTTAAATCTACATCCTTTTATTTCTTATCTTTCTTTATTTCTCAGTCTATTGTTTGGTCTTTAGCTTGTCCTGTTGACTCTGTCCAATCTGTAGTCTCATTACTCCCCATTTTCTGTGGTCCCCTCTCAAAGAAAAATGTGTTCTTTCTGTTATTTGTCTGTTTTTGTCTTGTCTTCTTATGGCCCAAGTGAGCCTTCATCATTGTGTATGTAGATTTGAACTTATGGGCTTGCTATAATTGCAGATAACACAGGCTGCTTCTTTACACATTAAACAAACAATGGAGCATACCATTCCCAAATATGGTAACACTAGAATAAAAAATAACTGTTTCAGGACATTACAGAGAAGACCTGCCATTTCTTAATTGTATCAAAATATAGCATACACATATGTATGTGAAGGATGGAGCTTTTGTGATGATGTTTGAGCCATATTTATTACTTGCCAACTTTATACCTTCATCAGATACCTATGTACAATAGTGATTGGGGTGAGCTTCCAAACTTTTTTTTAAATCGATACACAAGCAGCAGGTAAAGAATTATTTCAGAACAGCCTTTCCATACTGATGTCAGGGAGTGATTGGAGGATGGCAGATTGTTCAATATTTAATAAGAATTTACTTTTTCAAACAGTCTTATTTATCTACGTTCTCAGTTTGAGAAGATTTTCTGCTGTGCTGTCCTTTCCTAATCTGTACTATTTCTGTCTTAAAATGGGGAAATAGTTCCAAAAATATTTTGCCATGTAACCATTTAGGATACTTGATTAAACATTGCAGGTTTATCGTTTTTTAAAAGATCTATTATCCTTGTCATTTCCTCCCATTCTGCTGGAAAATAAAACAAATGTAGCTGTGTCTACACCAGATCTTTAATTGAACTGAATCTCAACTTGAATCTTGGCGGATTTGCATCTCTGCTAATTAATTTAGGCTCATAATGTATCATGAAAAATACATAAAACAACCAATATTATATAGGCAAGATATATTGTGTACATATGTTATTTATATATACAGAGTATGCATATCATATATTTGGAACAGCATATATAAAGGATAAGATCAGAGGTGGGTTCCTCCCGGTTCAGACCGATTTGCCTGAACCGGTAGTGACCCGCTGGTGATGTCACAGTGACATCACAGATCTGGTTCAGTCGGTGCCTGTCCTTAGGCGCCGCCATCTGTTTTTTTTTAATTCTTTGGAAAAAAAATTGGATTTTTTTTTTTAAATTTTTCTGGGTTTGTTTTCTTCTGTGCATGCACAGAAGCTGAGTTTCCAGCACTGCGCATGCGTCACCATCTTGTTTTGGGCTTTTTTGGGGGGGGGATTTTTGGGGGATTTTTCAGCACTGCGCATGCCACGCAGCGCGGGAGGAAGCGAACTGGCAGCGAGGTAAGTTAGAACCCACCCCTGGATAAGATATATTAGCAATTCAGATTTTTGAGATATAGACTAAAGAAAAAAAAGACATTTAATTTAATGAATTTCAAACCTATCAGTATGAAATTGCATTTATTTGCTTAGTTCATTTATATGTACTCTTAAGCAACAGCCAGTTAATAGAATGCAAGAAAACCATTCGTTCAAGTAGAAGAGACAAACCAGTTGTTGTTGTTGTTGTGTGTGTTTTTGAGTGTGTTTTTGACTGCTGGTGACTACCTAGACCAATCCCTGCAATTTTCTTGGCAAGTTTTTTTGGAAGTAGGTTGCCATAGCCTTCTCCCTAGGCAATGGAAAAGTGTGACTGAAAAAGAGTGGCTACCTCAAGGTCACACAGCTGGCTTTATACCCAAGGCGGTAGTAGAAATTAGTCTCCTGGTTTTTAGCCCAGTGTCTTGCCTTAACCACTGCACTACAGCAGCCATAAACTGATGTAAATGTAATGAGAATTTGGAATGGAAAACAAGTGAAATCCAGTGTAGCTTAACTGATGGAGATATTTTATGCTTCTAATGATATCATTTTTGGATCTCTTAATTTCTGTAATTCCTTTAAAAATATTCCTAGGAACAGCCCATTGCATTTGGCTAAATGGGAAATACATACTCTGTAGATGGCTAATGGTAACCAGCTCTTCCCTGATTGAAAAGGGGTGCAACTGTTAAACTATTCACAGATTATCATTAATACTTCTACTCACTACTCTGCCTTTAATACTAAGGGACAGAAGAAGGTCTAGGATTCTTTTTAAATTATAAACTTGATTCATGGAGGAAAAATATTTCCCTTTGGGACAGATGAATTTATTGATTGAAAATAACCTTGTGATCTGCATACTATTAGGCTTGTCTAGATTCATTTTCAATTTATTCTACCACATCCAGACCACAATCTAATCCAAGTAGGACCAAAACATAGAGTTTAGCATTCCTGATGATCTGGTTATCTGGAAAAGAAGGACCAGGGGTGATATGATAGCATGTTCCAAAATCTAAGGGGCTGCCACAAAGAACAGGGGGTCAATCTATTCCCCAAAGCACTTGAAGGCAGGACAAGAAGCAATGGATAGAAACTAATCAAGGAGAGAACCAACTTAGAACTAAAGAGTAATTTCCTGACAGAACAATTAATCGATGGAATGGCTTGCCTCTAGAAATTGTGGGTGCTCCAAAAGTGGAGTTTTTAAAGAAGAGATTGGACAAACCATTTGTCTGAAATGTTATAGAGTTTCCTGCTTGAGCAGGGGGTTGGACTAGAAGACCTCCAAGGTCCCTTCCAACTCTGTTATTCTGGAACCTACATTGAGACACTTCCCATGTAGTACCTGATGATCATACCCAGTGGCTTCATAAATAGCATAGAGCGGAAGATTGATTCTTACAGCCCTCTATATCTAATCATATGGAATAGAACAAGAATCTCCCAATACTACTTTATAAAACCTATCCTTGAGGTAGGAACAATATCATGAGAGAACCATGCAGTCTATCTTGCATTCTCAAAGGCATTCCAAAAAGAAACTCTACTTGGTGGTACTAATCACCATTGAGAGATACACAAACCTGAGCTAGGACAAGTTGTCCATCTTCTGCTTCCTTCAGAGATTACTTTCAGTGTATCAAAGCTATTGTCAAGTCCGAATCTGAACTGAAATATATTTAAACAATTACCTTCTGAAACACTTGTAGTTGTGTGTAAAGATAGTATTATGTGTAGGCTTATTTGGAAGTTTTTTACTCTTGCATTAATTTCTTATGGATCTCATTGAAACTAAAGGACTGAGTTAACACAATTAATCATTAGTTAGTGTGGGTAAAATTGCTGTGTTCAAAAAACATGCTTTATCCAACCAAATAAACCATATTATTATTTAATATAATAACTTGGATCACACAGTATGCTAAGTTAATGTTTGGCTTTCCCATTACACATTGGACCATGAACTACCCATCTGGTTTTAGTTTAAGTTGGCAGGTTATGTGAAAATAGCTACCTAGTTTGTATCCAGTGCATAAAATATAGCCACTGAGCCTGCAATTCATAATAAGACTAAGAATCAGAATCAGAATAATTCTTATTGAACAGTTTGTTCATTGATTTACAATAAATAGAGCAGGCTTGTTGTATGGAAATTAAATGCAACAAAAAACAATGTCATGCAGTAATTAAAACTCTAGTTCAACATCTCTTAAAGTCTTTACAGGTACATATGCCATGTACTCAGTGGCCATAACTGCAAGTAAATATATGAAAGATTCAATTCAAATGGACTACTTATGATACTATGACTGTTGGAAATACAGAATACTCAACTATAGTTTGGAGTGCAATACAACATTCAGAATAATCAAGGAATTGAAAACATTATTAAACTGGCATATAGATAAAAGTATCTTACCTGTGGAATCTTATAGATATCCAACATAGTGGCCACATAAAGGGAGATATGGGCATCCAGTCCCCCAACAACAGCTATTGCACTGTTCTGGGTGTTACATATGTAGTTGGGAATCAACCTCTCCATGGATGATAGAAGTAGCATGGTGGCATGATAGGTGCTCTTACCATTATCATAGCTGTCATAGATGTGGAAGCCCAAGGTGAGATTGGGTAAGATCTGTGGGTTTTCATTGATCTCCTTCACAGCAAATTCCAAAGCCAGGATGTGCTGGTAATTCTTAGGAATTAAGCTACAATGATATTTGTGCTCCATATGAGAGTGCTATTCCATATTAAACTACTACTGGTTTCTAGACAGGAATTATTGAGGTAGAAAAATAGTTGCACCATTTGTCTGATATTGTAAACTAGTAGCCACAGGCATATACTGTTAAGATGCAGTGAAGTGGCTTTCATATCAGTGTAAAGTTTGCAGCATTTTGACTTTGAAGTCCAAATATGTACAGTATGAAATGACAAAGCCATCTAAATTAGTAATGGACAAATATTAATTTGGGGTTCTCTGAGATTTTCATGTGTAAGGTTTGGTCAACCATTGTCATATTACTAAGAAGTTGGGTTTTTTTTTTAAAACATGCACACATTCTCTGAATGTTTTTTTAAAAATGCACATTTAAAATATATTTGTCAAAAATTGTCATTTTGCAATTTTATCTGCAATTTTGGCCAGTGTGCATAATTTTGTAAAGAATTAGTAATTCACTTTTGCATTGATGTTCACATTCTAATTATACAGATATCCATTATTTAAATGTCTATACTATATAGATTTTTTTTTGAAATCTAACATATCACTAATACATTGATAGATATGGAGTTATGCCTAATAAATTTACTTACTTAAAAAAGTTGAGTATTGCTAAACAAAATAATTGTTCAAATTCATGATACAGGAATCCCCATTTCTGGTAATAGGTCTTTTTGAAATATGGCAACTCAAAATTAACACTGTGATCCAGCATAGTTCAACATATGTATTTAACATGGACACACATAGTTGTGCCCTCAAGCATGTAACACTGAGAAAACTTCATGAAACTTGATTACCAAGTAATTTATATTTCAATATTGTAATATTGGGGAAAAAGGCACAGTTCAGGATAACAAATATAGCAATAGCACTTAGACTTATATACCGCTTCATAGTGCTTTACAGCCCTCTCTAAGCGGTTTACAGAGTTAGCATATTGCCCCCAACAATCTGGGTCCTCATTTTACCCACCTCAGAAGGATGGAAGGCTGAGTCAACCTTGAGCCGGTGAGATTTGAACCGCCGAACTGCAGCTAGCAGTCAGCTGAAGTAGCCTGCAGTGCTGCACTCTAACCACTGTGCCACCTCGGCTCTGATATCAACTTATCCTTTTAAATATCAAAAATGTAAGCAATGAATGTGGTCATATAGAAAGTATCCTTTCAAAATATTTTAAATCAGAAGAAGAAACTGGACAACATTGAGAGTACTGTAAGAAGTTTCTGAAGGAAAAAATATGAGACAGAGAGAGAAAGAGAAGTCTGGAAAGAGCTCAAAATTCAACAATAGTGGCATTTGCAGGGATAGATACTCAAACTGCTGTTTTATATCTCTACAAATATCCCTCATATGTGTGATTTTATTATGAAAGAGGATTAAATCTCTAAGTTATCACATAATATTTTCCAAAAGGAAAACAGTGATAAAGCACAATATTTGGAAAATAATTCTAATTAGTAATAAAAATTTTAGATCAACCTTCCCCAGACAGGTACTAAAGTGATAAATTTCAGCTCTGGGTTTCAACTCACCAAATAGCAGAGTGTTGCAGGAAGGAAATGGTAGAAGTTGAAGTACACATAAGAGTGCATTCCATTAGAAAAGGGCTACTATAAATTCAGTTCCTGGAAATACCCATGTCATTATAGAAAAAACTTGCAATGATCTAAGTGGGGGTGTCCTCTGAGGAGTGATAAAGCAATGTCCCTATCTGGCTAGGTCTTAGGAACATTTGTGTCAATTTTACACACCAAGGCAACTTTAAAGACAGTGTTACATCAAAGTAATAAAATTTACAATCTTTTATTAAGGGTTATACAGGATATGAGAAATGGATTTTTTTCCCTTCAAGGTATAAGTGAAATTTTAATTTCATTATTATTTAAAATTAGAAATGAGGAAAATTATATGGACAATTGTAACTAGAAGACATAGGTGAGTAGTCAAAGTCCAAAACATGAAGAGAAGAGAAACTGCCATGATGAGAGAATTGGTAGGAGAAACCATTGAAAAGAGGAGCATAGAACAGTAAAAGAGCTTTAAACTAGTCCTCCTCGATCTGGGAATTTTCAAGCTGCATAAATTGCATTTCCTAACATTCCCCAATCAAAATGAGCTTTGCTGAAAATTCTGGAAATGACACTGGGTGGCCCTTAGTTTGGGGAATACTGCTTTCAATATTGGAATATATATTATCCTATTGTCTTTCTTTTTTCTTTGTATTCAGAAAGACAGCTTTCCTAAGCATCTCTTTAATGATGCTCAAGCTAGTTAGGGATTATTCTATATGGCAGTGCTACATTTGATTATTCCAGAGATCAAAAGCCAGGAAATATTAGCAAGCAGTGATTTAATTCCTTACACAAAGCTGCCCGGCAATGCTGGTGGGGGGAATTTAGTGAAGGTGATTTCCTGGCTGAAGATGCTAGCTTGAAAAACAATGCCACCAATCATAAGATGTCCTAGCTGATGGTACTTGTGATATGGTGAGTGTGGATTACTGATGTTGCATCTGTCAGTCTTGCACACCATATGAGGAAGCAATGCTAGTAGTAGGACCAATAAAATTGCCATTCTCAGGACAAGGCATTAGTCAAGAATCCTGTGGTTTTTTTTTCCTCCTAAGGCATAGCTATTAACATTCCTGTGATTTACGCTGCTTCACTTGAAAGACTTTGAGCTGCTAGAAAAATCTGAGCCTTAGACTATCCGGTATAGATACAGTTGATCTTACCTGACCATACTCCCCCCTCTCCCCCTCTCTAAATGATATTATTATTTGTATATATACATATATATCTCCATATATTTCAAAGGTGAAGAAGCAATTATCTCACAATTAGAAGTTTTGTAATTGGGCAGTGAAATCCACAGGGATTTGGAAAAAGAGGAGAATTAAATGTAGTTATTTAGACTCCCAAATAGGAAGATAATTATTAAGACACAGCTTGATTCCCTATGGAATTGCTAGAGAAGCTGTGTTTCTTGCAGTTCAGCAAGTATTTCCTTTTCTGCTCAGATAGGAAAGGCTATTTTGACCTAATTCAAAATGGGCATTTTTTTTTGCCAGTTGAAGGACCACAAATAAGCATCTGTGAGAAGTTTGAGGGCCACATCATGAAAGTTGGTAGACAGACAATTGGGATTGGGGTTTGTGTTGATGTGTTTCCCTTCATTTGGAGAAGGACAGAGAAAGGTAGAGTATTGCACTGATATTTGGGATTGAAAGAAAAATTGCCAAACATGCAGTAGAATTACTTGAGGAAACAGGAAAGAACAATATAAATTGTCAATTTTCCCATGTCTACTGCCTCATTATAGATCCTGGTTTGATGGCCATGAATGCTAGGATCACCATGATAATTTTTGCCACAAAAGAAACAGGAAAGGGAGATGATGCAAAGGAAGTCTTTCAGAGGACATAATTTTTAGAAGAAGCAGAGGAGGAGGAAAAACAAGAATTCATGTGGGGTTCTGGTTATTAAGTAAAACGTTAAGAGTGTTGTGTTGTACCCAGAACTAAAGCAGCGATCAAATAATAGGAACAAGAAAAGAAAGTCAAACCGTTCACTAAATGTTCCTCGTGAAAAGAAAAACTTATCACCTTGGTGATAGAGAAATCCTACTTGGATTTCTACTTGGTTAGTTTCTGCTAGAAACTATAATAGTCATTTTTATGTATCATTTATTGGATTTTTTTGGAAATCCAGAATTTGGTAGTGATTATTATACTATATTATATTATTATACTAAGGTACTGCATCTTTCAATTGAAGATTGCAGTGTGCTGTTGTCCTTAACTATTGGCTCCTGAAGGGCCTTTTCTAACCTACCATTAGCCATTATATCCTCTTGGTATACTGAGGAACTGCAATTAAGTTGGTAGAAAAGTAGAACAGAAGTGTGGAGATCTTAAAGTTGATAAGTTTAGGTAGAGCTTAGGATTTGTGGGAACACTTTACTGATATATTTCATTGGCCAAACATACAATAGTTTTTTCATGCACAAGGAAAAGGGCATTTGAGTGATCTGGTTAAATAAGTTGTAATTCTGTTGCATATGTGTTAAGATATTCATGAACTGGGAGAGCCAATGGTAACACGGTCAGCCAATGAATAGGCATAGCAACCATGTCAGCCAATGGGAGCTAAACACTTCTGAGTCTGTTCAGAGAATCGAAACTGAAGAAGGAAGGCTGGGCGTGGCTCAGCCCACTCTGTGTTTGCCCACTCCGACTCTCAGTCCACTCTGCTCTGCTGAAATGAAACTAACTGTTCTCTCCTGCCTGTAACTGCTATTACGTTGAAGAAGAATCTATGTTGGTATTGTATATATATTCTTGTATATAAAGAAGTTTCTTATTTAAATCAATCCTGCTGCATAGGGTCTGCCTGTGTGTGCTTTCTGGATTTAATTTTCTGCAACAAACTCTGATAATATGTTGCTTACCATTACTTCCTTCCAGTAATTCTCTTTTCTTTTGCACTTTGCAGTGTACTCATCATTTCTGGTGATTCCAATACTGTAGATGGTGAGCTTACCATCCCAATACCAACCAGGAGTGACTGCCTCGTTTGTTTTTCTTTCTTTGTTAGACAGTGTTAGAACTACAAAATATGTTTAAGACTAATACTTTCTTTTTTACTATCTTAGTTTATTGCATATTAATTGGGGGTTTTCAGAACCATACATGAGGTAAGACAGAAAAGAAGGAGACTTTCTGACCATGTTAATAGCCAAGAATACTACAATAGGGACCAGGAAATGCATTACAATTTGACAGATATTACAGCATTATCAGTCTTTTCTCTCTAATCTTGGTCCATCCCTAGATCATTTTAGAGAGCTGGTCCACAGCTTAAGTTTAATAACATAGACATAGAAATCAAAGTTTCAGTGAACAAATAGGGATAGGGTTGGCAAAATGTATATAGACAAGTAGCTAAAAGTATTATTTTCCCAAATCTTCTACTATGAATCAGGGGTGGGTTCCAACTTACCTCGCTGCCGGCTCGCTCCCTCCCTCCCGCGCCGCGTGGGCTTGCCTCGTGGGCGCGCGCGCGCCTTGTGTGCATGCGCAGTAACAAAAAATCCCCCCCCAAAAAACAAAGCCGAAAAAAAGATGGTGACCACATGCACAGTGCCGGAAGTCAGCTTCTGCACATGCTCAGAAGGAAAAAAATAAATTTAAAAAAAAATTCAAAAAAATAAAATAAAATAAAATTCAAAAAAAGATGGCAGCCCCCACGGACCAGCACCGACTGATCCGGTTCAGTGATGTCATTGTGATGTCACCAGCAGGCCGCTACTGTTTCAGGAGAACCGGTCCGAGCCGTGAGGAACCCACCCCTGCTATGAATACAGAAACAGAATTCTATCCCCAGAAGATTGATCAAGAATATAGCAAATGATTTTTATTATTCTTTTCTTCTAATTAGTTGTTCCCTGTTATTCAGTTCTGGTCGCAACACAATGACATAGCATTTTGGGAAAAAGATGCAGATTAGAAGCCCAGCACCAGAGGCTAAGATGGAAAATATTTCCACAGCCACCATGTATTTTCCCTTGGAGCTCAAGTATGCTGGGACAAAAGACAACCAAACACTGCAAAAGACCAACATGCTGAAGGTGATGAACTTGGCTTCATTGAAACTGTCTGGTAACTTCCTAGCAAGGAAAGCTGTTGTGAAGCTGATAAGAGCCAGGAAACCCATATAGCCAAGGACACAATAAAACATGATCACAGAGCCTTCATTACATTGTAGTACAATTTCTTCAGGCACTGAGACCATATCAACCTCTGGGAAAGGGGGACCCATTGACAGCCATAAAGTACAGATGCTTGCTTGGATCAGGGAGCAGGAAACAACAATGGAATTGGTTAATTTCTTCCCCACCCACTTCCTCATTCTGGAACCTGGTTTGGTAGCCATAAATGCTAGAATCACTGTGATGGTTTTTGCCAAGATAGAAGAAACAGCCACTGAGAAGACCATTCCAAAAGTAGTTTGTTGCAGAAGACAGGTCACTTTTCCAGGCTGGCCAATGAATAGAAGTGCAGAAAGGAAGCAGAGCAGGAGAGATATGAGGAGAATGTAGGTCAGATCCCGGTTGTTGGCTATGACGATGGGAGTGTTATGGTTCTTCACAAATATTCCTAGCACCAGAACTGTGACTAGGGAAAACGAGTGTGCAAGACAGGCTAAACTCAGCCCTAAAGGTTCTTTGTAAGTCAAGAAACTGACAATTTTTGGAACACAGAAGTCTTTTCTTGTATTGGGATAATAGTCATCTTTGCATCTAAAGCATTCATTTTTGTCTAAAAAAAGAAGAAAAGATTTTATGTTTATTTTGCAAGCATGTCATTAATATGAATGGTGTCGTATCATAATAATAAACCAACTTTTAAAACAAAAAATAGGTTTATAGAAAGTGTCCAAGCTCACTGATTTTTGATAAATTTTGAATTTAATTATCTTTTTATCTTTTTAATTTTATTTAAAATTAAGAATCTGATTACACGAAGAGTAGAAGCATAGGCATATTACAATAACATCGGAAGAGTGAAACTGTTCAAATTCAGTGAAAGAGAAATCATCAAGGCAATTAATACTTCGGCAATTCCAGATATTACATACACAGCTGGACATTAGTGATGAACTAGAAGCCCTGGATAGGCAGTCCAGAAAAATAATGATACTGACAGAAGAGAATATTTGTAGCTCAGGGTTGAACTGTGGGGTTCTTGGTGCTCTCTGAACTTGGTTGTTTTCTTGCAGACATTTCATTACCAAACTAGGTAACAGCAGCAATACTACAGTGCTGTTGATTAGTGTTTGATTGTCAGAGTTGGTAGTTCCTTGTTTGGGGTATTGTTTACTGCTTAATTGTTGGTGTAGTATTAATGTTGGTGTTAATCTCTTCTGGGTGTTGATTGATAGCACGGAGATGGTGTGGTCTTTTAGCTTTTTGATTATTCCTTTTGAAATGATACATAAATGTTGTGTATCTCTATGTGCCTGTTAATGGCTGATTTGTCTGAATGTCAAGGTTCCAGCAATTCTCTATCATTTTTGGACTTAGCTTGCTCTAGGATGTTCATGGTTTCCTAGTTAAAACTACAGTGAAGTCTGTCCATGTGTTACGCAATTAAGGAATTTTCATTATGTTTTCTGATTTCTAGTTGGTGTTCATGGATATGCTCTGCTAGTCTTCTGCCTGTCTGTCCTACATAGGATTGTCTTACACTGTATGTTGTAGATATCTCCTGTTTTCTTTTCTTAGTCTATTGGATCTTTTGGTTTACTTAAGATGTTTTGGTGGGGTTTAGTTTGTTTGTGTACTACTGTGATGCCATGTGGTTGAAATAGTCTATTGGCTGTTTCTGAAATGTTTTCATGTATGGCAGTGTTACCTTTTTCACAGATTGTATTGGTTGTGTTGTAGTGTGTTAAATGATCAGGCAGCTTTTGATAAGTGGAGCATTTGATTAGTGTAGCTGGTTTTATGATAGACTTGTGTTTCTAATTTGCTGACACTCCCTATGCTGATGACACTATCCTGGAAAGTATTGCTGCTTTCTTCTTCCCTTGTGGAATTTATTCCTTTGAAGGTGTTGATAGTTTCATGTGTCCAAATACACCAAATACACTAAGATGTAAATACCCAGAATCATGGATTTCATCAACCTTTGCCTCACCACCTACTTTCAGTTTAATGGAAATATATGCCAACAAATTGGAGGAACACACATGAGATCACCACTCTCAAGACTCATAGCAGAGATCATAATGCAATGTCTAGAAATTCCCATGCAAACAACCCAAAATATGGGTCCAGTATGTAGATAATACCTCTATCGTGATAAAAAGGAACAACTTGAAAAAACACATGAAAGTATCAACAACACCTTCAAAGGAATATTTCCAAGAAATACCTTTTGCCTGCAAACAAGAACTATGTCAACAACATAGACATTAGTAGTATTAGAAAATAAAGTCTGGAAAAAAATCTGGAAAAAAAAACAAAGCCAAAAAAAGATGGCGACCACATGCACAGTGCTAGAAGTCGGCTTCTGCGCATGCTCAGAAGGAAAAAAAATCAGGAAAAAAATAAAAAAAAATTCAAAAAAAAAAAAAGATGGCGGCCCCCACGGACCTGCACTGACCGATCTGGTTTGGTGATGTCATTGTGACATCACCAGTGGGCCGCTACCAGTTCGGGCTAACCGGTCCGTACCGGGAGGAACCCACTCCTGTAAGGAGGAAATTTTGGAAAATAAAATACAACTATATTTGGAACAATCTGAACTCCCTAAGGTACCTGATACAGTTAAAGATATGCTGAATGAATGGATAACCATGATGGAATTGACAGAAGCGATTAAGAGACAAAACTATAATGAAACACCAGGGCCCGATGGGCTACCGGCAGAATTTTATAAACAACTAGTGATGTTGGAAGTTTATAATGAAGTACTACTTGAAGCAAAAATACCAAATTCATGGATGGAAGCAAATATTACTCTTATACCAAAAGATGATTCAGATGTAACACAGATAAAGAACTACAGGCCAATATCTTTACTGAATGCGGACTATAAAATATATGCTTTGATAATAGCAGAGTGATTGAAAAAGTACTTGAATGAAATTATACATCTAGATCAGAATGGATTTCTGCCAAGAGACAGATTAAAAACAATATGAGAATGATTTTAAATACATTGGAGTATTATGAAATACACCCTGGAAAACAAATGGCGTTGATGTTTTTAGATGCACAGAAAGCATTTGATAATGTTAATTGGCAATTCATGTTATTACAACTAAAATATATGGACTTTGGGGAGAGATTTATTAATATGATTAAAGCAATACAGTAGAACCTCTAGTCACGAACGCTTCTGACCACAACCAAATTGGGTGATGACCAAAAATTTCACAAAATTTTTGCATCTGGTCGTGAACAAATACTTGGGTATTTGTTCACGACTGTGATCAAACACAGCTGTGGCAATTTCCCCTTCCATGCCAATTTCCCCTTCCACGCCATTTTTTTTGTATGCACATGTGCAGTCAGTCTCGCTTCCAGTCACGACCAAATTGGGTTGCGACCGAAGTCATGGAACGGATTATGGTCGTGACCGGAGGTTCTACTGTATACTTTTAAACAATCAGCCAAGTTGATAGTAAATGGTGACATGACAGAGAACTTTGATATCAAGAAAGGCACTAGACAGGGATGTCCACTGTCCCCACTGCTTATATTGACTTTGGAAGTGTTAATCAGGAACATTCGGCAAGTTGAAGAAATAAAAGGAATGGAAATAAAAAAAGAGAAATACAAACTACAGGCATTTGCAGATGACTTGGTCTTTATACTAGAAAACCCCTTAGAAACTGGACCGAAGTAAATTAGAAAAATAGAAGAATATGGGGAAGTAGCAGGACTGAAAATAAATAAGGATAAGACAAAGATTTTAGCTAAGAATTTTACAGATACACAAAAAAGAGTGTTGATGGAAAGAATTAATATACAGATAGTTAAAAAAGTGAAGTACTTAGGAATACAATTAACAGCAAAATGTGCAACAATTAAAGAGGATAATTATATGAAACTGATGAGGCAAATTAAACTAGACCTGGAGAAATGGAAAAATCTGCAACTGTCATTAACAGGAAGAATAGCTACAATAAAAATGAATATCTTACCAAGGCTATTATATCTATTCCAAACAATACTAATAAAACTGGAGAAAAAAATATTTTGAAGAATAAAATAAAATAATGTCAAGATACATTTGGTTAAGGAAAAAAGCAAGAATAGGCTTGAAAATGTTGCAGAAAGCCAAAAAAAGGAGGGGGCTTTGGGCTACCAGATTGGGAATTGTACTATCAGGCCTCGGTACTCACATGGGTGAAAGAATGGATTAGTTTGAGACATACAAGATTATTAACTTTAGAAGGTCATGACCTTCAACTAGGCTGGCACGCTTTCTTATGGTATGGGAAGAATAAGATACATAGTTATTTTGAAAGGCACTATGTTAAGAATGCATTGTTATTAGTTTGGTTTAAAATAAAAGAACAATACCAGTCTGGCTTTCCACTATGGAAGCATTGGTACATCCTAATGTTATTAACATGGAAAAAATTGTAAGATACAAAGATATTTTGAATGAAAAAGGGGAATTAAAAACCAAGCAGGAACTTAGTAGTCAAGGGATGGACATTGCATGGTGGCCACACATGCAGATACAATCTCGTTACAAGAAAGATGTTAAAATGTATGGTTTTAACAACAGATTTAGACCAGATATTAACTGGAACAGATGAAAAACGAGGGGTGAAATGCTCCTGGTTCGGGCGTGCCTGCCGGTGGTCGGAGAGCCGGTAGCGACGGCAATGCGAGGCTTCGCCCACCTGCCTGGATGCCGCCATTTGGGTTCTTTTACCCTCTGCGCATGCACAAAGCATTCTGCGCATGCGCAGAGGGTAAAAGAATCCAAATTGCGGCATCTGGGCGGGTGGGCGAAGCCTCGCGCTGCCGTCGCTACCGGCTCTCCGATCACTGGCAGGCACGCCCGAATCGGGAGCATTTCACCCCTGTGAAAAACTGATAAAGAAATTATATTGTTATTTATTAAGTATTAAACCTGAAAGTGAGCAGGTAAAGGAGACAATGATTGCTTCGGCTAAAAACTTTGAATATGCAATAAAATTAGATAAATGGCAGAAACTATGGGATAGAAATATTAAATTGACTATGTCAACTGCATATAAAGAAAATTGTATAAAATGTTTTATAGATGGCATTTTGCACTGGCAAGACTTGCAAAAATGTATAAAGATAGATCCACTAAATGCTGGAAGTATAATCAATCATCTGGTTCATATTACCATATGTGGTGGACATGCCCGAAAGCTAAAAAATATTGGACGAAAATACAAACTTGGTTGGAAAAAATGATAAAGCAGCACATAGACTTGAAACATTTGAGACATTTTTGTTGGGCATCCTACCGGAAAAATATGATAAAAGGATTATAGATCTGGTTTTACATATACTAACCGCAGCCAGAATTGTATTTGCACAGCAATGGAAAAATGATGAGAATGTAATTAAGAAAATACTAGAATGTGCAGAAATCGATAGATTAACGCTTACTATTAAGGATAGAGAAGAAACTGAATATTTTTTATATGGGACGTATTTTATCAATGGCTAGACGATAGAAACAGAAGTTAGAAAGGAAGAGATATAAAAAGAGGAAATGTTAAAGTGGAGAGTTGTTAAAGAAGATAATGTTAACTATTATTGTTATTATATTATACTATTATACTATTAATATTATTGTGATGAATATTATTGTGATGAATAACATTACAACAAATGTGTGGATCATGACTGCTTAAAAACAACTGTACCCAGATCACACACTGTTTGATGGAAATTGAATTTTTATAGGTTATATAAATAAAATCAAGAAAACATGAAAAAAAGAAAAGAAAAGAAAGACGCCAAAGTCTGGGAATTTAAAATTCAAACAGACAAGCACCTGCCACAAAGCACCCCACGCTTAACTGTCAAGAAGAAAGAAAAAAAAATATATGATCTAAATAGTGTTCACAGAGAGGAGCATATATGCAAGTATATTTCATAAATTCCTCAATGACAGATGTTAATTTAAAAAAAAAGACAGATTGATTCTTTAAAGCAGGAAATAGTTACTGATGATTCATGAGCAAACTATGTTTGAACTTCCATTGAGCGGAATATATCCATTGGTTTGAGAAATGACTTATCAACATATCATAGCTTCCTACTACCTGGAGTAACTCAAAACATAATATACAGGTAGTCGTCGACTTACAAACATTTGTTTGGTGACCATTCAAAGTTACAACAGCATTGAAAAAACTAACTCACGACCATTGCAGCATCCCTATGGTCACATGATCAAAATTCAAATGCTTGGTAACTGGCATGCATTCATGACAGTTGCAGTATCCTGTGATCAGCTTTTGCAAGATTCTGACAAGCAAAGTCAATGGAGAAGTCAGATTTACTTAACAACCTTGTTACTGACTTAACTGCAGTGATTCATTTAACAATTGTTGCAAGAAAGGTCGTAACATTGGGCAAAACTCATTTAACAATTGTCTTGCTTAGCAATGGAAATTTTGGGCTCATAAGTTGAGGACTTTTAAGTTGTGATCACAAGCTAAAGACTACATGTATTTCAATTTTATGCAAATTTATTTCAGGTAATCCAGATCAAATGATTTTTTTTTTTTTTTTTTTTTTTTTTTTTAATTTTTCCCATTTTTACTTGTTTTATATTAATAGAAGATTTATGCAAATTTATTTCAGGTAATCCAGATCAAATGATTTTTTTTTTTTTTTTTACCATTCTCAGTTGAAATGCTCCCATCTGGGCATGGGATGCAATCATAGCAGCAAAATGGCTGCCCTTCCTTGACTTTCTTGCTGAAACCTGGATAACAACTCTCAGTACAGATAGAAATAGGCTTCATCTAGGAATGAAAGAAGATAACAATAATCTGAAGAAGGCATATATTTTTGTCAACATTTAATGCATACATTAATCTCTTTCTGGTCCGTAACACTTTTGCTTATGTTTATCCATTAATATACTTTGAAGAAATGCCCCTCCCCATTAATTTGTTTAAAGCAGAAAAGGCAATAAAAAATATAGTAAAATAGCTCTCTGACAAAATTATTGTCTTGCAACAAAAGAGTTAACTTCCATTTCTCAAACAACAACTGGTAGAACCTTTAGGAGGCAATAAAATATCGTATTCCAAAAAGTGGAAACAAAACATTGCTATTGTAGAAATAGAAGAGACTACCATCTTGCAGGTGCTTACTTTATTTTGGACAAAATAAATCAGAGAACTACCTGTCTCAATTTAGTTAAGAGCATCCAAACACTTTATCATATACCGCCGGACGTCTTAAATGTTATAAGCGATACTAATGGATGTCTTCTTATTTTAATATTCTCCCAATTGTCACTGCTGAAGTCAGCTGTGCTACTCTGAAGATCTGGGTGTCAAAACTGAAATATGGTATCTGATAGAGCTCACTAGAGTATTTAGGGTTTGTGTAATAAATATGGTAAAAGTTGGTGCCTTTAATAGCAAGCTCATCTAATTCAAGCCACATGCATCTAGTATTATTTATTATGTCCTAACCTCTTCAATCTTTTTAATCTGGTAATTTCATTTAAAATTGGGCTATGACTAAGAGTTGCTGCTATTACTTCACTGGGGTTCTAATCCACACCCAACTTTCTTGGCCAGTATGATCTGGGTTAGGAATAATGACATAGGTATTACAATTCCTAGATTTATATGGTCAGTATAGGCCACAAGAGTGACATAATTATTTCTTATTTAAACAGAATTATTTCTTATTTAGACAGTCACTTGATCTATGTGAGCTCTCATTTAGAATCTACATCCTGCAAAGAATTTAGATATATAAATTTCACTAGTTCACCATCAGTTTATCAGCATGCCATGACTAACTCTACTTGTATCAAGCAAAAACTCTGGTTTGACCAATGCTGCATACAAATAGTCCTTGACGTACAACCACAATTGAGAACAACATTTCTATTTATGAGTAAGGCAGTTGTTAATATTGAGTCATGTCAATTTTTTTTTGCTACAGTTGTTAAGCGAATCACTTTAGTTGTTAAGTAAATTAAGTGGTTGTTACATTAATCCAGTTTTCCCATTTGACTTTGCTGGTTGGAAACTGGCTGGGAAGGTCGCAAATGGTGATCACATAACCTCAAGAACTTGTAACCATCATAAATACCATATCAGATCCTATAACCATCATACATACCAGAAAATCAAATGAAGAAATAAATCAAATAAATAAATCAAATGCATAAATAAACAAATAAATACCAAGTGCCAAGCACCCAAATTTTGCTCATGTGATCATGGGAATGCAGCAATGGTTGTTAGTGTGAGGACCGATTGGCATTGTATCTTTGAACAGTTGCTAAACAAAGTCAAGGATTAATTGTACATGCCAGTACAGATGAAGTAATAGATTTCAAATTTAAAAGAGTAAAGGTTCCAATATTAAGAAAGCTTAAACCAATATGTACAAGTGTAGAACAACCCAACTTCATTTCACACCAATTTTCAGCAATAGATGTAATATTAAATAATATACTTTTGTTCCAGATATAATTAGCAGAGTTAGGATATGAGTAGGATCTCATCATATGAATTGACATAAAACTTATTAAACTCAATATTTGATACATATCTAGCATTGTCTAGAAAGTGAACCCCAGAATAAAAGCCAGAATTAATTCAGAACCAGGTGGGATAACTGGACCTTACCTGGTTGAACAAAATGTGCCATTTAATGAGGTCATCATTGATAGTTAAACCTTGATCTGGAGGAGCTAGGTGATCCACCTTCCCAACTTTTACACGAAGAAATGATTTGTTTGGGAAAGCAATCCAGTTGATAATGTCAAATCCAGCTCTTACTATGCCATTTTGGTCAAAGGAGATCTGGTCCCCAGCACTATTGTTAAAAGAGACTCCTCTTAGAAAGTAATGAAGCTGAGCAAACAAACAAACAAACAAACAAACAAAAATGCAAGAGTTTTTGGAAGGTTAAATTACTCATTCCCATGATGGTAGTTTTCATAGCATAAAATATATATATACACAACTACATTCTTTGTTCATATCTTTTACATTTATTGTAATTGAATCACACACACATAGAACAATAAAATTGGAAAGGACCTTGCAGGTGTTCTAGGCGAGCAGGAGATCCTATACCATTTCAGATAAATGATTTTCCAGGCTCTTTTTTAAAGCCTCCAGTTATGGAGTACCTACAACTTCTGAAGGCAAGTTGTTCCATTGGTTGATTGCTCTCCTTGATTTCTCCTCAGTTCTAGCTTCTCTCCTTGGTTAGTTTCCATCCATTGTTTCTCATCTTGCCTATTGGTGCTTTGGAAAATAGTTGGACCCTCTCATCTTTGTAGGAGCCCCTCAAATATTGGAGCACTGCTATCATCTGTCTCTCACTCACACACACATAGAGTCAGAGAGACAGACAGAAACAGGCATACAGATAAACACAGTTCCATGAGAGATTCAGAAGAAAAGAGAGTGGGTTTTCTAATGTTATAATCTAACATAATTAGATTATGTTATAATCTAATATAACTTTAACATCCTAAACTTCATACAGAGGGAGTCAATAGAATTCAAAGTAAAACATTCAGATAGTCACAATGGAAAGGAAATATTGTGACAAAGCTATGAGCTGTTATTTCATATTCAGGAGATGGGAAAGCAGATGAAATGCAGATGCAGGCTTACCAACATACTTAGATGCATGGTGCTCTGGCAAATGAGGATATTGATTACCTGTAATACCTGTAGGATATCTTGTTTATGATTTTTTTCTCCTCTTCTGACCCCCATTGCTCTATGTTTATATCTAGATGTGGATATATCATGGAAAGCATGAGCTATTGCATAAATACCATTGTATATACTGTAGCTATGGCCAGTCATGTCTATTTCAAAAATAGGTGCAGGAAGGCTCTTCAAATTCTCTGTCCCAGTACAAATGTCTTCAGGCACATCACTCACAACCTCATCTGAAAATACACAGTTGAAGGCATCTTGCCAAAACTGACTGATAAATCCATTTTCCTTTCTACTGAAGATGGGGTTTTGCTTTGCAACAAATGACCGAAACATTGGTAGATAAGCAGAGGGCATTGAGAAGGAAAGGGCACCATGGATTATTTCTGTACTCCAGGAACGTTGAAATGCTGAGGAAGTCAGCTCTATCTGGGCTGTCATTATCCACACAATACCTTTTGGTTTAGCACTTGTCTTTTCTATACTTGGTATATATTGCAACCATCTCAAAAATATCATGGTGAAGGACTCCCCATAGATCACAAATGCATTGGCTTTACCACCCATGACTTGATCATAGATTTTTACTCCTTTCTGAAGCATATCATAAAGTCCATCTATATCACTAAATTTGTCAATTTTTTCAATGAAAGAGTAGCAAATCCCTTTTTTGGAAAAAACTGGAATCACAGTTTGTACAAATTTTTCGCTTTGATCATCATCCATGGTAAGGATCCCAATCCACGTCCACCTAAAATGTAGGAGCAGTGAGACAATCCCTGCATACTGAAGTGGATCTGGAGGAACCATCTGGTAAAAAGTGAGGTCTGGAGATTTTTCATTCATTAACGGAGCCGAGCCATAAATAAGCTAGAGAGAAGTGGGGGAAATCACAACAGCATGCATAGAACCCTTACAATGTAGATAAAATATATTAAGAATCCTACCAGAACTTACATAAAGCAACCATCAACATGTTTAGTTGAAATCCTATTTCAGTTCCTGCTGTATTTAGTGTATACATTGTTTTGTCATAAATTCTATGGCATTTAGAACTCATTGGAACATCCTTTCAAACTGATCACAATGATCTTAAATTGCATTAGGCAATTCTGAAATGTTTTACTGGAATTAAAAATGATTTAGACAGATTCTGTATATTTTTGAGCCCCTGATCCATGAAAGAACATGGATCCTTCTTCCTTATTTTGCTAGAATTTGGAGATATTCACTGACAGATAAAGAAAGATGCATTCTACTTTCATTTTTTATCTGATGTGCAATTTTTTTGTGTGATGTTCTGGCTTTTACCCAAATTAAAAGCATCAATATTTTGGTTGCTACTTCATTTTTAAGTCTTAGTTGCTTTGTCTGACTTGTAGAATGTTCTTTTCAACCTTCCTGTTCTGAGTATTTACAGATCTGGTTCTGTTGATTCCCAATTTCCTGCATTTTGTTCCCAAGAAAGCCACTATTTCGTTTTTGTCACTTCTTGTTTCTGCTTACCTTGCAGTCCACAAATGTAATGTGTAGTGTGGAACCAATATGTCATGTAAGGATGTAATTTGGACTATTTATTAATATAATAAGCCCAAAGCACATGGTCAGATTTTTTTTAATAATGTTGTAGAAATTGAATATAAGAGTTCATTTTAAGAAGGATTAAACCTTAACAATGAAGCATGCAAAAGGTGAGCTGTGTGTGAATGAGAGATTAGAGGGTGACAGTGTTTCCATCTTTAAAAAGAGCAAACTTTTAAAACAATCCTTGAATTTATATATTTTTTAGTTTGGGGAGAGCCCTCTCTGCCAGTTATTGTTCTCTTCTTTTTGTATAGCCACTGCCTTGAAGGGGATGTCAAGAAATTATTCAACAATATTTTGTTCTGTAGCAATTAAAACTACCTAACTGAAAGGTTACAGGATTTATGTATGTTAAATTTCATGTACATAAAAAAAAAAATACCTGTGGAATTTTATAGATATCCAAGATGGTGGAGACGTGAAGAGAGATTTCGGCATCCAATCCTCCAACAACAGATATTAAATTATTATGGATGTTGCAGCTGTAGTTGGGAATGAGTCTCTCCACTGATGAGAGAAACAGCATTGTAGCTTGATAAGTCCTTTGAGCATTGTCATAGCTGTCATAAATATGGAAGCCCAAAGTGAGATTGGGTAAGATTTGAGGGTTTTCATTTATCTCCTTTACAGCAAATGCCATAGACAAGATGTGTTGGTAATTCTTAGCAATGGGGCTACAATGAGGGAATATGAATAGAGGTAAATAATACCAATGTTTTGCTTCAGAACACTTCATTCTCTGCACAAATTGACAGCAATGTATAACTTTTTCCCAGATACACACTCAGGTATATATAAATACATATATATGGACATCATCCATGAAACTTTATTAGATAACAGACAGAAGGATGGGGATAAAAGCATTCATATATGTGAATGTTTTTATAATTATTTTTACTGATTATATAAATGAACTCAATTATATTTAAAATAAGGAACTGAAGGAATCTGGAAAGTACTTAAAACTCAGATGGTTTTTAAAGGTATAGCTACTTAAACTTCTGAAAATAGCTAGGCTTACACACCTTAGCATTTATATAAAAGTTTCTTACTTGTGTTTCTGTAAGAAAGAAGATTGCTTTTCCAGAAGATTTTTCAAATTATGAATAAATATTTCCCAGTCAGAAAACTGTATTGAAATTGGAAGGACAAAGTCTTGAAAAAAATGTATGTAAAAAGGTAGCATTATAAGAGACTGAGCAGGAGAAAGCAATGAAGACAATGGAAATATTACAGGAAGAAAAAGAAGAGGTTTAAATTAGACTTCTACTATCTAAGTAGATACTATCTTCAATCTCTTGCTTCAATTCCCACCCATTTGCAGAAAACTGGTAAAGAGAGTCACAAATATGAAGGAACCTAAGATTTGGGAATGTTGATTTAAATGTGTGAATACTTTCCAAACTATATTTCTCATTATCTCCTTAGCAGATGTAATTAGCTTATGTTGTAAGATATCAGGGCTAGATATTACTATTTCAGTGACTGCTATCTCTAAAAGATAATTAAAAGTACAGCTCCTTACATAAAATCTCCAGGTACTGCTGATGGGGGAGGTTCAGTTAAGCTGATTTGTTTGAAGACAACTGCAGCCTGTGAAACAATGCCACCAACCATAAGGTCTCCCAGATAATGGTATTTGTGATATGGAGTGTGTGGATTATAGATGCTGCACCTGTCACTCTTGCACACCATGTGAGGAAGTAGTACTAGCAGGAAAACTAATAAAAATGCCATCCTCTGTACAAAGGAAAATGATAAGATTCTCTCTTCTTCTAAGGCCCAGCCATTACTGCATCTGTGGTTAATACTGCCTGACTTGAATGGTGCCTCAATCTCCTGATAAAGTCTGAACCTTGGACTGCCTAGCATTAGAATTATGGATTCTTACCTGTCCATAATCTTGTCTCTTCTCTGTGGCTCTAAATGGTATAAGTGTTTATGCATATATATCTCAAGAGAGAAAAAGAAGAAAGCAACAATCTTAGTTGTGAGTTTCGTTAGTGAGCAGTGAACTCCATGGTGAAGGAGCAGAATAAAATGCAAATCTTTAGATTCAAAACAGAAAGGCTATTATTAAGTCATATGTCCATTCCCAAAGGATTTGCTGATGAAATAGCATTCCCTATAGGTTAGCAAGGAGGGATATGTTTATAGTACATAAGTTCAGAGTTACAGTTGAAAGATTCCCCCCCTCCAATTTATTAATGTGGGAATAGAAAAATACTGTCTCACCTGGATGTCAGATGTGCCTCCATTCACAACCCAAGAAAGAAAACCCCCAACTCCATGTTTGTAGAGAAAGGTACTTTTACTGGGTAAGAACTGATAGCAACAAGTTGAAAGCAAGCTCTGAGGCTAAAGGCGCAAAAATTACATATTGAAAGCAAACCCAAAATCCCTCCCCCCAAAGACCCGTGCTGACCATCCAATCCCCATGCCCCCAAGATGTCATGTGGGGTGCATCTTCAGGTGGAGCCATTGCATCTGGAGCTGGTTGACCTTGAGCTGGCTGTAAACATGTCCAGTCAGCAGCGCAGTAGATGATGAGAGCTTCCCTCCCTTGGCTCTCTAATCAGACATATACGGAGACATCTCCAGCACAGCTTCCCCCCTCCAAATACTTAAGCCTCCCCCCATTTTCTATGGCAGCCGATAGCAAGCAAGTAGCATGGAGGCTGATTTCCATTTATATGTTTCTGACAGCCATTCATGTCTGCAAAGAAAAAAGAAATGGTTTTATCTCAGAAAGATGATGAAATAGAATTCTGAGCTTTGGTAATATTTGGTTGTTCTCATTCTAGGAAATTGCTGATATAATCCAGAATGTAACAGCTTGCATGCTATTGGATGTTCGAAGATTTACCCATGATATGCTTTTATTGCACAAGCTATAGTGACTCCCAGTTTCCTTCTGGGTCCAATTCAAGATGCTGGTTATCACCTTTAAAGCCCTACATGACATGGGACCTGGTTAGTTGCAGAATTTGATCTCCCTAAGAATATCTGTCTGTGCCGCTAGGCCCGATAGGGTATGCATGCACCAGGTCACTTCCCTGAAATCCAACTACCTTGTGGGACTTTGGAAGTTGGCCTTTTTAGTGACCTAGCCAGTGGTGGGTTGCTGCCAGTTCGGACCAGTTCTCCTGTACCGGTGGCAGAAATTTGCACCTGCTCGCCAAACTGGCAGTGATGGCTGGCTGTCCACGCCCCTGAACCGGTTCTCTGGTCACCGCGGTCCTTGAAAGAATGCTCTGCGCATGCGCAGAGGGTTCTGTGCATGCGCAGAGGGTTATTTCCATGAAGTGATGTGGGCGCACATGAGAACTTTGCTTGTGCCCGCACGCAAAACGTGCACTTCCATCACGATGTGAACTGGTAGGGAAGGTAAGTGGAACCCACCCCTGGACCTAGCTAATGGAACAACCTCCTTTGGGCCCACACCCTTTTAACCTTTTGTGAGGCTATTAAAACCTGGCTTTTTAGCAAAATGCTGGGAAAAGATTCTATAGATCAGGAGTCCCCAACCTTTTTGGTTCTGCGGACCGGCGGCAGTGGCTTTAGTGGCGGGGGGCAGGGGGGAATGTTTTGCGCACACAGCCTAAATCCCGTGTATGAGCAAATGAAGCTTTGCATACTAGCCTGCTGCTTTGGCAGCCTGGTTCCCAATGGGCCAGGGCCTGGTAGCAGGCCACAGCCCAGAGGGTGGGGATCCCTGCTATAAATAGAAAGTACAAATTCTATAAAAAGAAACTATGGATTATATACCGGTACATAGAAACTATAGAATGAGGGCAACTGGAGCTTGCTGCAGTGCATCTCAAGGGAACATTTAAAGTGCAAGGTTTTGTTTTATTGTTTTTACTATTTTATGATTGTTTAATAGTATTCATTCATTCATTCATTTGTTCGTTCGTTCGTTCGTTCGTTCGTTCATTCATTCGTTCATTCAATTTATTTATTCAATTTATTGGCTGTCCATCTTACCCCAGAGTAACTCTGGACAGTTTCATTGTTGCTGTAAAGTGTAAACTATGTCAAGGGTATCTTTAGATAGGCAGCCATACAGATTTTATAAATAAATAAATGATGTTTTTGGGGATTGATGCATATGATGCTAAGGACTGGAGGAAAACAAAGCCATTCATGCCATCCCGTTTCTTACTTTTTATGATGTTAATGTGTTAAGGGAAGATGACTAAAGATGACTGAAGACAAACACTAGCTTTGTGGCCTGAATGAAGTTTTGTTCTCCATATGAGCTTGGATCTTACTTTACTAGTGCCCAAATCATGTATATTGCATTGCTTGCCTTTGAGTATTATGAATTCAGCTAACCTTAGAACCTTTAGCACAATGCATGGAGAAAGGACCAAGGCCATTATCTGCACCTCTTTTGTCCAGTTTGAAACCTTCCAGTTGCTTCAGTGTCTTGCTTTATGCAAATTTACTTTTTGTGAGATTTTGGGAGAACTTAGCTGTAGCATATAAAATAGAAGCTGACATATGAATATAGTTTAATTCATTTATTTTATTGTAAAGGTATCAGTAGAAAAAAGTAGATGTTAATCATTTAGCTGGATGAACCAGGTGCCCTGTCTTTCATATTTATTATTTACTTTGAACATTTATACCTGCATTTGACCATAATAATGCAAGACATTATTATCGACCAAGACATTATTATCGACCAAGCATCCTTTAACTTGCAAAATAAGTCATGATGGCAGAGTGAACTTTCCTTTAACAGTACCAAGTGTTAATTTAAGTGTATTTGTTAGCCTATTTCTTTATATACAGTCTTCTGATATGTTGAAACCACAATGATAATGATAGCCTGGAGTTTTGGAAGTTGAAGTACTGACTTCTGTAGAGGACACCAGGTTGTAAATATAATTGTACTGTAAATACCAGCTCATCATTCTTGTTAGAAGAGTAGTTCTATATCTGTGCATATGAATATAAATCAGAGTAATATAATATTCATAGTGGGGTGAATGTATTTGAGCCTGTGATTCAAAGTGGGAATTTTACTTGACTACTGAATTAATTTAATGAGAAGAGGAGAGGAGAGGAGAGGAGAGGAGAGGAGAGGAGAGGAGAGGAGAGGAGAGGAGAGGATGATAGCATCCTCACAGGATACTGATGTATAATATAAATATATTCCAATATATTCACTTTATATCCTTCCACTATGTAACAGAGGGGAGAAGAAAATAAAAAAACAAAAACATTCCAACTTTTGTTTGCCTCTCAACTAGTCCCCTTACATTTCGAATGCTCACACCAGTACTGGATAAATAACAAGAATGGAATTAATGTTTGTATTTACATTTATTGGAGAGGAAGGGATGAAAATAAAATATATAGGGATACAATGGGGAATGCACATTGGAAACAATGCAGTGACACTGGCATTCATGAGCATACTTGGCAAACTGGTGTATTCTTAATTGTGGCCTAGTTTCAGCTAAACATCTTTGAGATCTTTACCAAAAGGTATTTATGAAATCATATCCCTTATTATGGGAGGCAGAGCAAAAATAGGGAATGATGGACGTAGGTTTTGCTGAAAGAGCAGAAAGTGCTATAGCCTACATAAAAACAAACAAACAAGCAAACAAACCAAGAAACCATTCTTTCATTCAGTTTTCTGGGATAGAAAGTTTGGAATTGCCATTAGCATAAAACACAGGAACACACAAACAAAAAAAGGAGACATGAAATCATTGAGAAAAAGTGTAACTATTTACCATGTTAAAAAGGCCAGACACTGAAAACCTCAGAAGAGTTCTTCACCAACTGGGAGGTGGTTAAAGAGGATATGAAACTGACCTGCCTCAGAAGAGTCTTCTTGTGGGTACCATGCCAGGTTTGGAATGACTAATACTATAATATCCTCTTACTGGATGATGTATTTTTTTCTGTCTTGCAATGCTGACTTTGGTGAGGTGACAGAAGGATTGGTAAGGACACTCCTGATCCCTGATAGGCTTTAGTTGCTTTAGGATTGTGGCTTCTTGACAATATTTATGTAATTTAGTTATAGTTTATATAAAGTACAGTTAGTTATACCTATAATTTAGTTATAGTAATAGGGTGGTGCAATGGCTCAGTGGTTAAGATACTGGACCTGTCACTTGGAAGGCCAACAGCCTAGGTTCGAGACTCGAGCATTGTGCAATGGGGATGAGCACCTGTCTTCACCTAGCTCCTGCATACCTAGCAGTTCGAAACCATGCAAATGCGAGTAGCTAAATAGGGTTCCATTTTGGTGTGGATGAAACAGTGCTCCATGACTTCATGGCTGGCCACATGACCGCGGAAATGTCTTCAGACAGCAGTGGCTCACAGCATCGAAATGGAGATGAGCACTGCCCCCTATAGTCAGCAATGACTAACGGAGTAAAATTACAAGGACTCCTTTCACTTTCCTTCCTTAGTTATAGTTAGTTAATTAGAAAATGCAGCTGAAACAGGTCAGCACATGAACATAGACTGTTATAGTACCGGCATGCTACGTTGACTGATTAAATTGGTGCCTGAAAATCCTTTAAATGGTAGGGGAGCTTTTTTCTTCCACCACAACCCTTTTACATTTTCTCACAAACCTTTTTAAAATGATGCCAGGAGAAAGTGTAAGGTTTTTTTTATTAGTCATACTGAGGTTAAGGAATGAGCTTGAGAGAAAAAAAAGTTTCTCTCTGTGTAGATAGAACAAAATAAGACTTGGAATGCAAAGACACAGACCAAATCAAACTATAATGAAATAATACAACATTTCCTTACACTATTCAAGTACATTGATATTTTTCACTATCAGAAACATTTTTTGAAACTTTTCATGTTTAAACTGCAGTTAGGAAAATAACATTTTGATTTTCCACATTTTCTGACTTAGCATTCAATATTTAACTAACACTTTAGCCTGATAGAATTGCAAAATTCATCTTATTTGGGGGCCTAAATTGGAAGTTATTATTTAAAATGACTGCATTTTTGCCAAAATTGGAAATCCCATTTTCTCAGGGTTAAGTTTTAAGTGTTTTTCCTAATATCAAAAGATGAATAAAATATTAGACTCTACATATAACTGTATATAAAAAGAACTGTCACAATTAGAGCCATGAAAACAGAATATTGTTCAGTCCTTGATGCTCTCTGAGCTTGGTTGCAGACATTTTAGCAATAGCAATAGCACTTAGACTTATATACCGCTTTACAGTGCTTTACAGCCCTCTCTAAGCTGTTCACAGAGTCAGCATATTGCCCCCAACAATCTGGGTCCTCATTTTACCTACCTCAGAAGGATGGAAGGCTGTGAGATTTGAACCGCCGAACTGCAGCCAGCAGTCAGCTGAAGTAGCCTGCAGTACTGCACTCTAACCACTGCGCCACCTCGGCTCCTATTTTATTAACCAACAAGGTAACAATATCAGTACAAACAACCAAGTTCAGAGAGCACCAAGGATTTCACAGTTCAACCGTGAACTACATATATTGTTGTCTATTGAAACATGGTATTGTCAGATATTCTCATATTAAAAATTGCAGGTAAAACTTTGGGGACAAGAAACAATTCTTTTTTTCCAAATGACCTTAGTTGTCATTAAGGAGCCATGGTGGCTCAGTGGTTAGAATGCAGTATTGCAGGTTAACTCTGACCATAGCCAATCCCGACCGGCTCAGGACTGACTCAGCCTTCCATCATTCCAAAATAAGTAAAATGGGGACCTAGATTGTTGGGGGCAATATGCTGACATTGTAAACTACTTATAGAGTGCTGTGAAGCACTATATAAATCTAAGTGCTATTTCTATTGCTAAATATCTTATATTTTTCAGGATGAATAAGGTAGTTTCAGAAGCTGTCAGGTGCAGCCTATTTATCTTTGTGGAATTACACATTGCTCCACATTCTGTATCACAAATTTAAGACTAGGGTTATACATAGATGTGTAAAATGAGCAGGTCAGGGGTATTCTGTTAAGCAGACATAAGTTGATGAAAAAAGAGGAGCTTTGTCTCTACATTTTAAGTGTTCTAAACAATTTCTTGTGAACAGCTTTATTTAAAAAAAATGCTACCCTGTAAAGTATGGGAAAGGGCATCACTCGATAAAATCATTTTTTCCTCCTCATTAGGTGTTCTCTGGTATTCAAGTCAGGCCTTGAAACAATTATATAACATTTGGGAAGAAAGATGCAGCCCAGCAAACCAGCACTAGAGGCCAAGATGGAAAATATCTCCACCGCCACTATGTACTTCCCCTTGGTGCTCAAATAGGTTGGAACAAAGGATATCCAAACACTGCAGAAGACCAACATGCTGAAAGTGATGAACTTGGCTTCATTGAAAGTATCAGGTAATTTCCTGGCCATGAAGGCAACTATGAAACTAATAACAGCCAAGAAGCCCAAATAGCTTAGGACACTGTAGAACATAGTCACAGAGCCTTGATTACACTGCAGAATAATTTCTTCAATTACCGAATCCATGTCAGTGTCTGGGAATGGGGGAGAGGTTGTTAGCCATGTCATGCAAATACCTATTTGAATAAGAGAACAGGAAATGACAATAGAGTTGGACAGTCTCTTTCCCACAAACATTCTCATCTTGGATCCTGGCTTAGTGGCCTGGAAAGCTAGAACCACTGTGACGGTTTTTGCCAACACTGAAGAAACAGCCACTGTAAAGACAACCCCAAAAGTCGTTTGTTGCAGGAGACATCGCACTTTCTCAGGATGACCAATGAATAGGAATGCAGAAAGGAAGCAGAGCAGGAGGGAGATGAGGAGAATGTAGGTGAGATTTCGGCTATTGGCTATGACAATGGGAGTGTTATGGTTCTTCAAAAATATTCCAAGCACCATCACTGAGAGTAAAGAAAACAAAAGAACAAAGAAGACTAAACTGATTCCCAAATGTTCCTCATAAGATAAAAATGTCAAAGTTTTAGGAATACAGGAATCCTGATTCTTGTTTGGATAGCTTCCTTCTGGACACAAGTAACAATCGTTTGTATCTGAAAAATAAAATTATTTGAAGACCTTCAGCAGAATATAGAGTAAAGTATATCTTTATAATATTCTTTACATAGTTAGAATGTTTTTATTTCCAGTTCATTAAACACTTAAATATTAGTCTGTAGATTTGAAGAATGCTCTAACTCAGTGGTTCCCAAAGTGGGCGGTACCGCCCCCTGGGGGGCAGTGGGATGACTTAGGGGGGCGGTAAGAGGCAAGGGTGGCGGCAGGGGGGTGCTAAGAGGGGCAAGGGGGGCGGCAGGTGGTTCGCCATACCGGTCCTGTCCCTGCGCCCCCGCCGCCCATGTCCACCCAATCGCCCACTCACCACTTTTCCCACCACGCTTTTCCCACCACGCGGCGCTTCCGGCCCACCCACCCCACCCCCGGTCTATATAAGTTGTTCCCCTTTGCCACGCGGGCACTCGCTTCGCCGACACCTCGCCTTGCCTCGCCTCGCCTCGCCTCGCCTCACCTTGCCTTGCCTTGCCTTGCCTGTGTTGGCCTGTGTTGGCCTGTGTTGGGCTGTGTTGGCCTGTGTTGGCCTGTGGTGGGGCTGG
>QLTV01001835.1:958203-976942 GCA_003457575.1 Thermophis baileyi
GTTCCCATCCCCCTTCTCCTCCCCCTAATGACTGTATGTCTTTAACTTTGTTGCTTGTATCCTTACAATTTATATTGACTGGTTCCTACTATGATTTGATTGCTTATTTGTACCCGGACTATCATTAAGTGTTGTACCTTATGATTCTTGATGAACTTATCTTTTCTTTTATGTACACTGAGAGCATATGCACCAAGACAAATTCCTTGTGTGTCCATTCACACTTGGCCAATAAAAAATTCTATTCTATTCTATTCTATACACCCAAGCTAATCTCTTCATTCACAAACAAATGTTTTGAGCAATTTTAAATGCAGTGCAGTATTATTGAATGAATGAAGAATGAATGAATGAATGAATGAATGAATGAATGAATAAATAAATGACATGTAGCTATGTCTGTTGCGTTTAGGCTTTAACAGTAATAGTAATATTTATTAATATTTGCTTGATTTATTAATATTTGCTTAATATTTAATAAGCAAATCTCCCCTCCCCTCTCTGCATTTAACTAATGTTCATTCACTCATAAATAAAATGCATGATTTGCTACTTTTAAATAGAAACAACTCAGACTTTTTTTTTTTAACTCAGCAGCCCTCTGCTGCATTGAAACATGACTGAATGACTCTATTAATGATAACTGTTTGCAAGTCCCAGGATTTCAGATTCAAAGAGCAGACAGAATTGCAGAAACACCTGGTAAAATGGAGGGAGGGGGTCTGTAAAAATGTAACTATACTAAATAAATTTTGTGATGTGGACTTAGAGACATTATTTATCTGTTTCAAATAGTTTTATTGTGCACAAGAATTTTCCTCATTTATTCTAGCTGCTACTTACATTCCTTCACAAGCTTGCATAAACAATGCATTACAAACTCTAGTTGACCATATTCTATGGGCTGAACAAAAATATTCAGACTCACTTTCATTGTGTTAAGAGATTTCAACAGTGCTAACTTAAGCCAAGAACTTAAGTTAAGAATATTTTAGACCACTCCTACACTACATTAAAAGATGCTTATCGGTCTTTACCGATAGTTCTGGGACACTCTGCTCACTGTATGATTCACCTTGTACCTGTTTACAGGCAAAGGCTTAAAGCCCTAAAACCAACAATTAAATCAGTGAAGTCTTGGACTGAGGAGGCAAAGTTAAAGCTACAGGCTTGCCTTGACTGCACACTGGAACATTTTTGAAGCTACCTCTGCAGACTTGGATGAACTCAGAGATACCGGGACAACATATGTTAGTTTTTTGTGAAGATCTACTGTATATGTGCCAACCAGAAGCCTATGAATACACAGCAACACCATATTTGGTTTACAGCTAAACTCAAGGAGCTACGTCCTACCGAAGAGGAAGCCTATAGAAAAGGAGATAGGATGCTGTACAATCAGGCCAGGAATGTAGTAACAAGGGAGATCAGAGCAGAAAAAGAAGAAGAAGAGAAGAAAAAGCTATTCTGAAAAGCTGAAGAATCAGTTCTGAACCAGCAAATGTATGGAAAACCCTTAAAGATATCTCTGGCTTCAGCAAACTTTCTTCACAGGCTGAAGAGAATTGACAACTGGCAAGATGACCTGAATGTGTTGTACTGTAGGTTTGAGAGGAAACCACTGTCAACTATTGCCACTCTCTCCATGATGCTGAAAGACTTTTTGGTATCTGAATTACACAATTCTAACATGACTGTGGAAATATTTCAAGCCCATTTAGAAAAATAATTCATATTTTTCATTCATACCAAAGTAGTTTCCTGTCTTAGGTTAAAATTCTCTAGCTTGTTATCGTCATTCTTTAAAAGAAAATGGGGTAAGGGGATTTTAATTAAGAAGAAGCACACAAGGTACAATGTTATTTAGAAGAATCCCAATTTCTGCCTCTAATTTACCAAATAAAATTGAAAAGTTCTAAAAAGTCAGGTATGCTCTGTTTCTTACCTGTGGGATCTTATAGATATCCAAGAGATTTGCAATGGCAATGGAGGTTTTGGAGTCTAGTCCGCCAATAACTGAGGTCAGATGATTCTGGATACCACATATGTAATTGGGAAAAAAGTTTTTCCTGTTGTAAATCAGTAACATTGTGGCATGGTATGTTTTCTGTGCACTGATGTAACTGTCATAGATGTTGAAACCAAGAGTGACATTGGATAAGATCTCTGGGTTTTTATTAATCTCCTTGACTGCAAATGCCTGGGCCACAATATTTTGGTAATATTTAGGAACTAATCTGAAATAGAAGATAAATTCAAAGTCAGATAAATATTTAAAAGGTTTTTTAAAATAAAATATATATATGAATTATTGAATCCCACATTACAAGTCTCAGAATATTTATTTTTATTAGTATGTATATGAAAATAATGCAGTGAAGGTTTTATAAAGCAGTTATTTCATACAATATAATATATGGAAAACAATAGTATTTTGTACATGTCTACTTATTTACACAAACAAGCTTTACAACTTGATATTTAAAACTCAATAACTATGTCATAACTATGATAACTATGATGAAGGGACGTGATGGCTCAGTGGCTAAGACGCTGAGCTTGTCGATCGAAAGGTCGGCAGTTCAGCAGTTCGAATCCCTAGTGCCGCGTAATGGGGTGAGCTCCCGTTATTTGTCCCAGCTTCTGCCAACCTAGCAGTTCGAAAGCACATAAAAAATGCAAATAGAAAAATAAGGATGACCTTTGGTGGGAAGGTAACAGTGTTCCGTGCGCCTTTGGCATTTAGTCATGCCGGCCACATGACTAAACATGTGGAGACATCTTCAGACAGCGCTGGCTCTTTGGCTTTGAAATGAAGATGAGCACCATCCCCTAGAGTCAGGAACGACTAGCACATATGTGCGAGGGGAACCTTTACCTTTAACTATGTCACCCATACATTTGTATTTTTCCTTTGTTTTTGGAAATCACTCTTTAGTTCTTTGATATAGAATAATATATTCATAATATATATTAATAACAACTATTTATATCAATAATGTATGAGCAAATGCCACATTTTACTACAATTATCTCAATGGTATATAAATCAAAAGGAAGAAAACCATGAGAAAGAATGTGTAAAATTCTCAGAGAAGATGCAGACTATTAAACTTTACCAGACAAATCTATATAGAATAGTAATGTTTTAAATGATGTTTTCTCCTGGCCCAGACTTAGCATTAAACATTGGCTGGGTAAAATAGTAAACATTATATAAATCTCCAATGCTTTGATACAACATTAAACAGAGTAGACTAATTGAATTATGATCTAATAGCAGCTTATACAGTTAGAATACATAGAACTAAGCATAAAATCCTTACATAAGCTCTTCAGACAATGGTGGTGGTGGGACTTTGGTGAACTCTAGAGTAGCATGCAGGAAAGCAGCTAGAGTGACAATGCCACCCACGATGACATCACCTGACTGATAGTACATATGATATGGATCATGAGGACTTTGAACTCTACATTTGATATTATGTGACTTATAGAGTGGGAGATAAAGTAATGCTAGTGAGAATATTATTAAGGTTAACATTGTTGGAGAAAAGCCAAATCTTTCCCTGACACCTAAGTTCTTCTTGCTTCTTTGATGACAATGATATTAGTATTCTGCTAATAAAAGGTGGCTATAATGCAAACCTTAGAAAAGAGTAAGAAGCTTTCACAAACTATGTTGTATAATTGAAGTGTTTTTAGTCTACCTAACATGAAAAAGTTGAGACATTTATAATATTCTTCATGTTTTGTCCTTGGACACTGAAATTCTGTATCTGGTTGAACATAAACAAAATAACTACCATCCTTTCAAAATTAAATAGGTATGCAACTACTTTATGGAAATCCCAAGAGAATTGAAGGAAACATGTTTTTACTGATTAAAAAAAAGATTTCTATCTCATTTAAAAGATGATGCTTAAAATGGACAAGATGTTTTCTTAAGGAAAACAAACAAACACCCAAGACAATCCTCCGTCAAGTTTGTATTTTCCAAAGAGGTCAGTTGCAGCTTTTTGCTGCCTGTTGAACATGCTGTACTAGAGTGATGTTGCTGTAACATTGCTGTCCAGCATGATCATGAATGTGACTCTAATATTTGGATAATAGCATAGCTGATAAATCATATGAATGAACTATTGAATAGAAGCTGAGAGTCCTAAGCATAGCCCACTTCCATAGCTTTCACAGGTCTTATGATCTGCCAATTTCAGACAGACCCCCAAATCCTTGTTTCTGAAAATTAATGAAAGTGCTCTGGTCATCCTTAAATGGGGTGTTGTGCTGCTTTTAATACTGCCCAACTTTTTAATTGCAAGGGGCATTGTTTTTTATTTATTAATCTGAAAGTTTAATTTCTGTCATATCCTTAGAGTTCTGGATATACTGTGATATCAATAAAGCACAGAAGGATTTTATGTAAAAGGAGACGAAATTATTGATAAAAAATTAGGACTATTTGATATTAAAGTTATAGCATCTGAAAGATATAAGCATGGAATATCAGCAACCTCTGGATAGTTGTCAATAAGGAAATGGAATTGATCCCCCCAGAAGAGTTTTTTAAGATTTTGAGAAACCATAATGTCAGGCTTGGAATGGGCATTAGTCTATTTTTAAGGGATGATGTATGTTTTATGGCTTTAATCATTGGGTTTTGTGAGATGAATTAAGATCTTGTTGATGGATATACTGTGATATAAATAAAGAACAGAAGGATTTTATGTAAAAGGAGACGAAATTATTGATAAAAAATTAGGACTATTTGATATTAAAGTTATAGCATCTGAAAGATATAAGCATGGAATATCAGCAACCTCTGGATAGTTGTCAATAAGGAAATGGAATTGATCCCCCCAGAAGAGTTTTTTAAGATTTTGAGAAACCATAATGTCAGGCTTGGAATGGGCATTAGTCTATTTTTAAGGGATGATGTATGTTTTATGGCTTTAATCACTGGGTTTTGTGAGGTGAATTAAGATCTTGTTGATAAGACCAGGTTCTACTTTCAACAACTCTTTGTCTGTCATATAAGCTGGTGGTTTCAGGATTGTAGATTGCTGGCAATACCCATGTAAATTATTTACAATTAGTTAGAAGAGAAAAACAGGCCAACATATCAACACAGATAGCTTTAAGACTGCTTTGCTGAGAGCTGAGAAATACAGTTTTACACATACACATACTAGAGGTAGAACAAGTTAAATACAAAAGAGACACAAATGCACAGCTCAAATCAAAGAAAGTAGTAGTTCAATATTTTATTAAATTATTTCAAATATATTAATAGATCTCAACTTTCATTTACAGAAACATCCTTTGAGACCTTCACAGCATAAATTACATTTAGCAAAATTAGGATTTCGGTCTTATCTTTCAACATGTACTTTTAACCATCACATTGCTTTGAGAAAGGAATTGCAGATTACATCATCTGCCTTTGCTCACTTGTCAAATAATATATTAACCCACTAAATTCTGGCAAATTTTGGAATCCTGGTTTTTAAAATTCAGTTTCTTTAATACTTCCAAATGAATATCATGAATATTTGCTATAGGTATATATGTAGCTCAGAGGTGGGTTTCAGCAGGATCTGACCAGTTATGGAGAACTGGTAGTGGAAATTTTGATTAGTTTGGAGAACTGGTAAATACCACCTCTGACTGGCCCCACCCCATCTATTCTCTGCCTCCCAAGTCCCAGGTAATCGGGAGGAAATGGGGATTTTGCAGTAACCTTCCCCTGGAGTGGGGAGGGAATGGAGATTTTACATTATCCTTCCCCTGGAGTGGGGTGGGAATGGAGATTTCACAGTATCCTTTCCCTGCCATGCCCATCAAGCCACACCCACCAAGCCATGCCACGCCCACCAAGCCATGCCCACAGAACCATCAGTAAAAAAATTTGAATCCCACCACTGATGTAGCCCTTGAAGGACGTTAGCATCCACCCACCCCTCCTAGAGGAATGAAATATTTTAGGATATACTAAAAAGGCAGAATATTTCCCCTAAAAGAGAAGCAGAAACTCACACACACACCCCTTTGTTAATAGCCTGGGCCAGTCTATTCTACATAACAAAGATCTACCTCCTTCAGACAAAGCCATATTAGGAATTGCCCAAAGCCCTTTCATTACACCACCACCCAGCAAGGCTCAGCCAAACTTGAACTCAATAACACAGCCTACAGAGTTGCCCCTGCATGGACCCATGGGAGTCTGACAACCAATCAGAATACAAGCTCAAAGACAATGCCCAACAGAGGGCATAAAACCAAGGCACTCTCAGCATCTCAGCCCTTTTCTGTTCAGGAACTCAAGCCATGTGCTCCTGTCCACCATTAAACCTTATTTGCAAGCAACTTCCATGAATCCAGTATCTTTTTCCCCACAGAAGGACATTTCTTCCAACACCCTTTTAGGCATAAAAATCTGATATTAACAGATAAGCTTTATGGGAGAATTGGTTTTAATCCTTGTTCTTAATTCAATATGATATGTATAGAAAATATTGGGCTGCAGATAATGTTGAGGTTTTACTGATTAAAATCTATGCATCTATTTAAAAGAATTATATAGCTCCCCATATTATGAACCACAACCATTAGTGACTCACAAAACAATAAAAACAGAAAGAAAACAAACAAACAATTAAACAACCATAAGAAAAATTCCTGGTGATTAGGGAAATTTTTAGAAGGGTCAGATCTTCAAAGCAGTGAGTGAACATATCCAACAAACCTCTTCCTCCTATTTTCCCCACAACAACAATCCTGTGAGATAGGTTTGGCTGAGAAAGAGTGACTGACTCAAGTCCCCAAACTGGCTTTCATGACTAAGTTGGGACTTGAATTCATTCAACTAGGCATTTGCATGACATGGCTAACCAATAAGAGAACAGGAAATGACAACCAGTTTTTATTCAACATTGTTATATAGTTGCCCAACAGATTTATATAGTTGCCCATATTATGAACCATAACAAAATATTGTTATGGCTGACAAATATTAAAATATTTCCACTGGTTGGGCTCAACCAGAATGAGTGGCCCAAAGTCACCAAATAGGCTTTCATGGCTAAGGTGGGATTTGAACACATGGTCTCCCGCTTTCTTGACTAGTTCCTCAACCACTAGATCAAACATCAATTATATTAATTCAACAAAAGCTGTGTAATATTTCTTTTTCACATCATGTGAAAATGCAATTTGAGTGTTGAATAAGAATTGGTTGCAATTTCTTGCTGTAAAAATGAAATATAGATGTGATAAAATTATGTTCTAATCTTATCATTCTTTTGGTATATATGGGGTTAAAAGCCATATGATTGCTAATAGCAAAAGAACTTAGACTTATATACTGCTTTTTTACAGTGGTGGGATTCAAATAATTTAACAACTGGTTCTCTACCCTAATGACCAGCTGGGTAGGCATGGCTGGGTGGGCATGTGACTGGGTGGGCATGGCCAACTCTACATCACTCACATGGGAAGGGAATCCAGGGGTCTCTGATGGGGCCGTGGGAGGGAAAAAAGAAAGATCCAACCTGCAACCTGTCTCTCTCTGTGTGTGTGTGTGTGTGTGTGTGTGTGCGTGAGAGAGAGAGAGAGAGAGAGAGAGAGAGAGAGAGAGAGAGAGAGAGAGAGGGAGGGCGAGAGAGGGGGAGGGGGGGAGGGGGAGAGCGAGAGAGAGAGAGAGAGAGAGAGAGAGAGAGAGCGAGAGAGAGAGAGAGAGAGAGAGAGAGAGAGAGAGAGCACACCACCGCCAGCCCTGATATAACTCTCCCAGATTGGATTGGATCTCTCTCTTTCTCTCTCTCTGTCTCTCACTCTCTCTCACACACACAGACACAGAGGTTGGATCAGATCTCTCTCTCCCTCCATCCCTCCCTGCTTTAGGCAGGCTTAGAAAGTTTGCCAATGCTTGGACTTCCGGTGGTGTTGTCTGAGTGGTGTGTGCTATGGGAGAGGGCTCCGAACCCACAGCATGAATTTCTATTGTCAGGAGCCCTGTTGGGGCATCACAGATCCTGGAGAGATCTGCGAAATTGTAGGGGACACTCTGCAGAGTGAACGGGTGTGAAGCAGACACCTGTTCATTCAGGAGAACCCCCTTAAACTGGCAGTAGAAAACCTGCCATCTTCGACAGGTCCGGAGCGATGACAGCCACACAGAAGGGAGCAGAAGAATGGATTTATTAGCAAAAATCGGAATACAAACCAATTTTCAAAAGCTTGGATTACGTGGTGAGATTGACAGCAAAGGAAAAGACTGAGTGGCAAGATTTATGCTTTAAACAAGGGAGTGAGCGGCGTTTAACTGTGACGGAGCTGAAAGTGAAAGCAGAGTGACAATGCATGAACATGGAGGAAGAAAATGACAGTGGAGAAGCCAGAACATCAGCGGTGAGAAAAATCATTCTGGATTGCTTTTTTTTGCATATCTTCAGTAGAAACAAGTGGCTATACCTCTTCCTTTTGAGAATAATTGACGATCAGTGGATTTGAATAGTGCGAGGAGAGGAATTAAGAACAATTAATAGAGAAGACAAGAAGTGAAAGTGTGAGCTAAACTTCCGGTAGAGAAGCCATTAAACAACGTGGATTGCAAATAAACTAAACTTGAGAGAAAGAAGTCTGTAAGGTTGGATTTTGACACAATTTGATACTGAATTGTTTTGACTTAAGGAAAATTTGGAGTTGATTGGATCTTATAAACAAGGATGGTAAATATTAAGTGAAGGAGGATATTTTGAACTAACTGTTGCACAAATGGAAGAGTCAGTGACATACATATGTGACTAAGCAAGATTTCTAATATAATTGAATGGACTCTTATTGACATGAAATTGAAAATAGACTGATAAGTATTATATTTATATTATACTATATTATATTTCTCTAGACTTTCTTTTTCCCTGTATATCTTCTCAAATACATTATATACTTTTTAAAATATTGTGATATTATATATTAAGTGGTTATATATCAATTAAACGTGATTTATTATAAAGTAACCAATTAAGTAAGTAAATAATTTGGAATCAATTTTTTTTAGAAATACTATATAAAAATACTATATTACATTATTATATATTATAACTAATTGTTAGATAAACTATAATATAGATAAGGAATAAGTATATAAAAAAAGTTAAAGTGATAGTTTAAAAAAAGTGTGTTTAGTAATATAATATAAAATTACTATGGGATATTCTAATAAATAGAAATTTGATATATGAGTGTTGTATGGGATAGAATTGTACAAAAACTGAGAATGTCGAATACAAATGTGTTAACAAAAACAGGGAAGAAAACAGTATTAAATCCATCCACAATTTCTCCTGCACCAGCCACACAGAGATCAATTGACAGCATGCTGGGAGCTGAAAAAGCAGGCTCAGCAATTAATATGCAAAGCATGCAACGAATGCTACAGAACATACAAGAAACCATGGCAAAAACACAAGAATCCATAACAAAAACACAAGAAACCATAACAAGCAATCATGAAGAAACAAAAACATATTATGAAGAAATTAAAATAGAGATGGGAGAAATGAAAGGAGACATAAAGAATATGAATGACAAGACTGAAAAAATTCAAAATAATATAACAGAAAATGAACGCAAAATAAAAATTATAGAAACAAAAATGGAACAGACTGATAAGAAAGTAGAAACTATGGAACAAAAATTAATAACAATCAATAAAGGACTCGAAGAATCCATTATATTTTTAGAAATGGAAAAATCCTCATATTACTTAAGATTTCAAAACATTCAAGAGGATAGAGAAGAAAATGTGGGTGAAAAGATGGCGGAAATCTTAGCAGAAATAATGCAAAGTAACAAACAAGATATTTTAAGAGATATGGATGAGGTATATAGAGTTCATACGAACTATGTATGCAGATAGACTACCAAAAGAAATACATATAAAATTTACAAAAAGGGCAACTAGAGATGATATTTACCAAAAAAAACTAGAGAAGAAACATTCACATATAAAGGAAGAGAAATAATTGTATTAAAACAGATCCCACGATGGGTACGGAACTCTAGAAGGCAATATCAATTCCTGACATCTCAATTGATAAAACACAAGGAACCTTTTTGATGGCTGGTGCCAGAAGGCATCTTACTAACTTGGCAAGAAAAATATATATATAAAAAATAGATACAATTGAAAAAGCTCATGAGTTCTTCCAAGTTTTTTGGGATGGAAGGGGAAGAAGAGAGCAAAGAAGAAAGCAAGGAGGAACTGGAAAGTACAAGTCAAGAGGAAGAAGTGATAGAGGGAAGAGAGAAAGACAGAGGAGAAAAAAGAGTACAGGAAAAAGAAAAAAACAGAACAAGAAGGAACTACAACTAGGGTATTAAAAGAAACTAGATACACAAGAAAACAATATAAACAGTAATGGGAGAAGAAATCAAATTGATTTCTATAAACATTAATGGACTCAATGCCCCCCCCAAAAGACGTAGAATATTCACAAAGCTGAGAAAACTTGATATAGATGTAATATCACTACAAGAAGTTCATATTAAAAAAGACCATAACAAACTATTGGAAAATACTAAATTAGGAAAACTATACACATCACTAGCAAGTAATAAAAAGAGAGGAATAGCAACCTACATAAAAGAAAAAATAAGATCCAAATTAATCTATGCAGACGAAGAAGGCAGAATTCTAATGATAGAATTAGAGACAGAATCAAAACCTACTCTTCTTATAAATATTTATGCACCAAATTCAAATCAACATGAATTTTACAAAAAAATACATAGTAAAATAACAGAACTACAATATGAAGATTTTTGCATAATTGGAGATTTTAACGCGATTGGGGACACCAAAAATGATTATAAATCGTACAAAAAAATTAAGAAAAAGAAAAACATATTACCCAAATCGTTCTTTGAATTAGTGGCAGAATATAATTTACATGACTCATGGTGAGAAATTCAACAATTGGAAAAGCAATATACTTTTTTTTCAAATCCACACCATTCATGGACAAGAATTGATTTGGCATGGATGACTTCCAACTGATATTCAAAGAACTACTTTGCTATAGCCTAACCAACTTATTTCAGTTTATATCAGCTATAGAACTACCTTAAATGCAGGATATTTAATTTTCCAACCAACTTTTTTATCTGATTGTTTTGGATGTATCATAATTTACTTATCAATCTTCACCTCCAGTTTGGTTTTTTGTATATGAAACACTATGATGTGTTTAATACATACAGTATGTACCGTATTGTTCTGACCCAGCCTTCACAAGCAACGAGAAACCACTTATTCACAAGTAAAACAAACCTTTTTTTCTTAAAACGGGGCATGGACAGTCTTTATTCACATTGGATAGACAAAACCAAAAATAATTAGTCACAAATGAAAGTCTTTTCCCTTTGGAAATATTTATGTGTTTTGTATTTATCGTCCCAAATTAGAGCATGCCACCCAGCTTTTATATCATGGCCTTCCAAGGTCAATATTCTTTTATTTTCCAACAATATCCACTTTTTAATCTAAGTCATTGTTGCAGCTTGATGATATAGCTCCCAGTTGGGTAATACCAAACCTCCTCTTTCTTTAAAATCTTCTAAGGGTTTCAGTTTAATCCTGGTTTTTTTTTCCTTGCCAAATAAAGTTTGTTGTTAATTTATTTAAAAAAAGAAAAAAATGATTTCTCTAAATTTATAGGGGCAACTTGGAATAAGAATAAGATTTTAGGTAGTATGTTCATCTTTATTATCGAAATTCATCCAATTAATGAAATTTGAAGTTTATTCCAATTTTCTAAATCTTTTTTTATTTGTTGGATTAATTTATTATAATTATCCTCTTGTATTGAAGAATACTTTGCTGTTAACCATATATCTAGATATTTTATTTTTCTAACTATTTGCATATTCGTTATTTGTTCTAATTCCAGTTCTTGTTTTTGGGTCATATTTTTAGTAATTATTTTTGTTTTGTTTTTATTTATTTTCAATCCTGCCACTTTGCCAAATTCTTCTATCATTTTAATTAGTTTTGATCCCGATTCTAACGGTTCTTCTAGAACAAACACCAGGTCATCAGCAAATGCTTGCAATTTATATTCTTCATTTCTAATTTTTAAACCTTTAATATCATGATTTTCTCTAATTCTATTTAGTAACGATTCTAGGGTTAAAGCAGTATGCTTTCTCCCATATTTGGGTATACCAGGTGATTTAACAGAGAAAAAAAAACATATATATATCCTTGTCCCTGGAACATGTCCAGCTGTCAGGGGGAAAATGGCTTCCTTCCCAGGCCCCCATCCATTTCCCCCCTGACAGCCGGACAAACCTATGCAAAAAGCCAGCCATAACCAGCACCCAGCTTCACTGACAGCAGGCTTGCAAAGGTCAATGTGAGCTGCCACCTGCATCAAGCTAGACTGGGGAGGGAGAGCGCAAGCGAGCCAGCAGCGCTTTCCTCCGGCCTTCGCCCCAATCCCCATGCCGCACCAGGAGTCTGAAGTCAGAATTTCTGGCCACGTGTACCTTGGCAATGGGACTGTTTCCCTCTGCCCCTTTTTCCTGTTTTGTCTGCTGGATCGGCGCAGGAGGATGAACCTAGCTTTGCTGTCCATTGCAGCTAGGAATCTCAAAGCCGAGAATGAATGTTTGTGTTGTAGCCAGCCCGGGTGCTAGATCGGCCTCCTGCAAACTCCGTATCTTGGCTGAAGTTTTGCGTGCCACTCGCTGAGGTGGAGGGAGGGGCTGGAGCTAATAGGTGGCCAAGCTAAGTGCCTGAAGGACCCCATCCCATCATCAGGAGTCCTGATGCCTCAGCGAGCGAAACTTTGGCCAGGCTTCTTGGAAGATGACGGAGTTTGCAGGGGGCCTGTGCCTGCCTATCTAGCACCCAGATTGTCTACAACAGAAGTGTTCATTCTTGGCTTTATTTGAGATTCCTAGCTGTGATGGACAGCAAAGCTAGGACTGATCCCGGCCGCAACTTCTAATTCTGAGCTGAAGTGGTGGGAACCGAGGGCTGCCGCTGCCATTCCAGATGGCTGCCTCAGGAGTGAGGGGGAAGAAAGAGGCAGGCAGAGAGAGGTGGGCCAGCCAGTGGTACACTTATCCAGTTCTCTGAACTGCGCAAAAATTTAACAACTGGTTTGTGTGAACTGGTCCAAACCAGCTGAATTCCACCTCTGTTTATAGCGCTCTCTAAGTGGTTTACAGAGTCAGCATATTGCCTCCAACAATCTGGGTCCTCATTTTACCAACCTGTCATGCCCTTGTCGGAGTCTGACTCTGTGGCGGAAGATGAGCTGGAACAAGAACTGACAGCGAGTGAGAGGGCAGCTGCGTTGGCCTTGGGGGAAACTGGGGAAAGGCAGAGTCAGTCCAGGCAAGGCTGTTCGGAATTAGCAATGCCTACAGGTAGGGAGGAACAGAGCTCAGCCGAGAAGCAAGAACCACCCCCTCCTGATGCAAGGGCTTGGAGAGTGCAGAGGAGGCGGGATCAGCTCAGACGGAGAAGGCCACTCACCAGGAGAGTGTTCCGCCCAGCTTCACCAGGCACACCTGGGGAATGAGACTTAAGGAGATGCTGTGGGGAGGGGAATTTGTCAGAAACAAACACTGAGTTCCTGGAGTGTTGTGTGCCGACTTTTGAACTTGCCAAGAATCCTTACATTCCCTTTTTTTAAATAAAAGTTTTTGGGGTTTTTTACACATCTCATGTCGTGAATGGTTTGTTTTCCGGGTTTCATACATATCAATACAAATAATCATAACAATATTATCCTTAATAATTACAATTCATTTTCATTTCTGATTTTAGCACATAATGTCTGTTATCATGTTTCAATTCTATTCCTTCTCATAATTCTACCACACTTCCTATCATTTTAATACCTATTTTTACTCTTTCCCCCCTCATATTTCTGTTTCTATTTTAACCCTGTTTTTCTCCCTTCTCCTATCATTCTAATAATCAAAAACATGATCTTTCCTTTTTTCATTATTCCATTTTTCCATATATCAATCATGACCTATTCTCTAGCTTTTCATTATTGCTCACAATTTTTATGTATCTCTCCAATTCTTCATTTCTTGTACTTTTACTTATAATAGAAACTCATTTTTCACTTATACAATTCTAATAATATAAATTCCTTTACTACATTCTTAACAAATATTCAAAAGTAATTTTTTTTCTCTTACACCACATACAAGCAATTATTCAACTTATACAATTCATACAATTCTAATATTCTAGTGTACATACCAATTATTGAAAAGCCATAAAATATTTTGCTTCATACTCCTTCTCTTTTCAATCCCCTTTATCCCACATCTTTCACCCTCATCCAAATTTTAAATCTTCTCTCTTTTTTAGATTGTTTCCCATATATTTCTTTCAAATTCTTTATTTCATCTGCTTTTGAGTCTGTATTTTGACTATAATCTCTAACTTTCCTTCCCCTTGTCTTTTCTCTCCAACTACCTTCCTGTTTCTCCCATTTCTCTTTCATGTCTTCTAAAATATTTTCCTTCTGCTCTAATCCCTTTTTCACCATCAATTTTATTATTATCCTCTTATTATTATTATTATCTTCTTCTTGTTGATTTCCCAGACTTCTGGTTGTACTTCTGGCGCTTTCGGAAGCCTGATCCGGGAGCTCCGCGGTCAGCTTTGAGCTCTCCTTGTCAGAGGGTCCAATCAGGACCATAGCCACCCTGGAGGGGTGGCGAAGCAAAGGGGGACCGCTTAGCAGGTAGAGGGGAGCCGCATCTCCCTTCCCTGATTAGGAAAGCTCCCTCCGCCGATGACAAGAAGCAGCAGCAGCAAATATGTCTGCCATGAAGCCGAAGACAACCAGAATACCTAAGACAGAGCAAGAGGAGAGAAAGTGAGTGGCTTGTGATCTGGGCAAAAGAAAACTTTTTGAAATTAACCCCAAGAAATAAGAGGGGGAAGTATATGGGAGATATGTGCTAGCAGTGGAACAAATACATTAAAAGGAAATTACAAAAATTCAAGAGGAGAACGGTTTAAAGGAAACAAAGAAAAAACTTTGAACTCTCAAAACAAAGACAGGCTTTGGAAAGGTACTTTTAAATACTGGAATTCGAGCTGGAATTTGTTACTATCTTATTAATATTAAACTATTAAACTGACTATTATCTACTCACACATATATTGGATTTACAATTTAAAAGGATTAAATTTGGATTATTAACAAAATGAAGAGAAGCAATACTAAACTGAAGTAGGAGCATCATCTGCTGTCAAGAGGAGAAACTGTGCAACTTTGGGTATTTTTATTTTTGTTGGATAATATTGTTGAGCAAATAAAATAAAAAAGATTGGAAAAGACGTGGATAAGCCCCTGGATTCTTCTTTTAAACGGGTTTGACTTTAAAGTGGAAATAAGTGGAGTTAAAGATATGGAGCAAACATACCAAGACATTAAAAATATCACAAAAGAACAATGTAAGGAGATGATGGAAGTATCTGGATGTATGGATCGTATAGACCAAAAATTGGAACATATAATACAAGGAATAACAAGTATGGATCAGAATAACGAGGGAAGATTGGAAGGACCTGAAAAAGTGGAGGAGACAGCAGAATTGGGAAGAATCCTTACATTCCTGTGTGGCGTTCTGGACTGATTATCTGGATCTTTTGCTGCCTGAACTCCTTGCTTTGTTCTTGTTTTGCTAAATAAATTTGGGATTTATTGCCATGCAGCCTTGGTGCAGACAGCACTGGGCTGGACTAATTGTGACCAGAGGCTGTTTGAGGTTTGTTTGGGAGAGATTTGGAGCACTAAAGGGCCAGTTTGAACTGCCAGCTCTTTGTGTTATATCTGTGCTGTGCCCTGGGTCATCACACAACCTCGGAAGGATGGAAGGCTGAAGCAACCTTGAACTGGTGAGATTCGAACTACCAAATTGCAGTCAACTGGCAGTCAGCAGAAGTAGCCTGCAGGACTGCATTCTAACCACTGCCCCACCCTGGCTCTTAATATATGTTGAGGATGATCATTGTTAGTCATAAGTCCCTTCAGCTATATTGCCAGGAATTTAATCAAGACCTTAAGAACTTGGAGATGCTGATAAGAATGAATAAATCTAAATGGAATAATAAATCAAAACTTGATAAAGAAAACAGATGGATTGCCAATTTGTATTATTAATTTTTTTATTTATTCTTTTTTTCCCAAGAAAGAACCAGCAAAAGAAGAGTTTTTGGTCAACATTTTGGTCATTTTTTTTTTTAAAAAATTTTTTGTTGTTATAATTTATACAATTCTTGAGAATTTCCATGCCCACTTTTCTTAACATTTTTATCTTCTAACAGATTCTTCATAGCAGTGTATGAATACAAAAAATCCCATCTCGTTAATTCAATAAAGAACTATTTTAAAAATGATATATTATTGCATGCAAATAGCTATGTCTGGCATGTCCTTTGGGTGAAATGTTTTGGACTATTTGGAGGATAAATGGGACAAACTTCTTATTCCAATTAGTTTCTCTTTAGCCTTGGATGTCTCTGTCACAGGCTGCCTCTGCTCTTCCCTTATGCATGTGCACAGAAATTTTGCTGCACATTTCTCATAGTGAACTGAAGCAGCAATTCCTACACATGGAGAGCAGGAGTGCAGCTGTTGATAAAGCAGCCTTATGACTCTGGAGAAAGATGATATAGTTTTACTAATTATAAACTACACAAAGGACATTACAGATCAAAATCAGAATTGTTTTCTCTTCATTAAATTTTCCCTGTTGTTCAAGTCAGGCCTTAAAACAATTATATAACATTTGGGAAGAAAGATGCAGCCCAGCAAACCAGCACTAGAGGCCAAGATGGAAAATATCTCCACCGCCACTATGTACTTCCCCTTGGTGCTCAGATAGGTTGGAACAAAGGATATCCAAACACTGCAGAAGACCAACATGCTGAAAGTGATGAACTTGGCTTCATTGAAAGTATCAGGTAATTTCCTGGCCACGAAGGCAACTATGAAACTAATAACAGCCAAGAAGCCCAAAGAGCTTAGGACACTGTAGAACATAGTCACAGAGCCTTGATTACATTGCAGAATAATTTCTTCAATTACCGAATCCATGTCAGTGTCTGGGAATGGGGGAGAGGTTGTTAGCCATGTCATGCAAATACCTATTTGAATAAGAGAACAGGAAATGACAATAGAGTTGGACAGTCTCTTTCCCACAAACATTCTCATCTTGGATCCTGGCTTAGTGGCCTGGAAAGCTAGAACCACTGTGACAGTTTTTGCCAATACAGAAGAAACAGCCACTGTAAAGACAACCCCAAAAGTCGTTTGTTGCAGGAGACATAGCACCTTCTCCGGATGACCAATGAATAGGAAGGATGAGGAGAAGTAGGTGAGATTTCGGCTATTGGCTATGACAATGGGAGTGTTATGGTTCTTCAAAAATATTCCAAGCACCATCACTGAGAGTAAAGAAAACAAAAGAACAAAGAAGACTAAACTGATTCCCAGAGGTTCCTCATAAGATAAAAATGTCAAAGTTTTAGGAATACAGGAATCCTGATTCTTGTTTGGATAGCTTCCTTCTGGACACAAGTAACAATCGTTTGTATCTGAAAAATAAAATGATTTGAAGACCTTCAGCAGAATATAGAGTAAAGTATATCTTAATAATGTCCTTTACATATAGAATAGAATAACAGAGTTGGAAGGGACCTTGGAGGTCTTCTAATCCAACCCCCTGCTTAGGCAGGAAACCCTACACCACTTCAGACAAATGGTTATCCAACATCTTCTTAAAAACTTCCAATGTTGGAGCATTCACAACTTCTGGAGGCAAGTTGTTCCACTGAATTATAAAGTGGTATTAAACCCTTCATGTGATCTTGATTCTATCCCTCTGTTTATGGAGCCTAGAACTGTGTTGGCTTTTTTGGCAGCTGATTCACACTGCTGGCTCAGATTTAAATGGTTGTCCACTAGGATTCCAAGATCCCTCTCAAGTTTATTACTATTGAGCAAGGTACCACATATACTGTACCTGTACTTTTTGTTTTTCTTGCCTAAATGTAGAACCTTACTTTTTTCACCATTGAATTTCATTTTGTTAGATAGTGCCCAATGTTCAAGTCTGTCAAGATCCTTCTGTATCTTAAGCCTATCTTCTGGAGTGTTGGCTATTCCTGCCAGCTTGGTGTCATCTGCAAATTTGATGAGTTCCCCATCTATCCCCTCCTCCAAGTCATTGATGAAGATGTTGAAGAGTACTGGGCCTAAAACAGAGCCTTGGGGTACTCCACTGCATACTTCCATCCATGTAGATGCAGTTCCATTTAGGACTACACGTTGAGTGTGGTTGGTCAGCCAGTTACGAATCCATCTGGTGGTGATGCTGTCTAACCCACATTTTTGTATTTTATCAAGTAGTAGGTTATGGTCTATTTTATCAAATGCCTTGCTGAAGTCCAAGTAAATGATATCCACAGCATTCTTCTGGTCCAATAATTTTGTCACTTTGTCAAAGAATGCAATAAGATTAGTCTGGCATGATCTGTTTTTGACAAACCCATGTTGGCTTTTGGTTATTACTTTGTTTGCTTCTAGGTGTTCGCTGATTCGTTGCTTGATTATCTTTTCCAGAATCTTCCCTGGTATTGAGGTCAGGCTGATAGGTCTGTAGTTTCCTGGATCTATTTTTTTCCTTTCAC
>QLTV01001835.1:977197-996651 GCA_003457575.1 Thermophis baileyi
CCTTAGCCTTTCTCACTTCATCTTTACAGGCTCGGGCTATTTGCTGATATTCTGCCTTAGTTATTTCCCCCTCTTTCCACTTTTTATACTTGTCCTTTTTGTCTTTCAATTTGTCAGAGAGTTCTTTATGCAGCCATGCTGGTTACTTTTGAGAGCTGTTATTTTTCTTCTTCATTGGTATTGTGCTAGACTGGGCTTTTATAATCTCACTTTTCAAAATATCCCAAGCTTCTTGAGTTGTTTTCCCCTTGAGGATTCTCAGCCATGGAATCCTTCCCAAGCTCTGTCTAAGTTTATTGAAATTAACTCTCTTAAAGTCCAAGACTCTAGTTTGACTTTGTTCTACTACTTGTGCTTGCATAATGTTGAATTCCAATATTGCATGATCACTTGCTCCCAAGGTTCCTGTAGCTTCAACACCTTCTATCATTTCCTCTCTGTTAGTGAGAATTAAGTCCAATAGTTGGCTGATCCCTTTGTTCCCTTCCCTACTTTTTGGGAAACAAAGTTGTCTGCTAGGTTTGTTAGGAACCCTTTGGATCTTCCACTTGGTGGAGAGTTTGTCTCCCAGTTGACATCAGGGTAGTTAAAATCCCCCATTACTATTGTGATATGCTTCCTACATACCTTAGTTAGCTGACTAGCAAAAAGTTCATCTATTTCCTCTTTTTGTTTGGGTGGCCTATAGTATAGACCTATGGCAATGTCATTTCCCCCCCCCCCTTTAATATTGACCCAAATACATTCAAGATAATTTTCATCATTGTTGTGCTCTATTTCTGTAGAGATGTAGTTATTTCTTATATATAGTGCAACTCCACCACTGTTCCCTCTAAGGTGCGCGGCTGCGCGGCCGTGCACGTAATGAGAGAACACCACACGGTAGTTTCCAACTTCCGCGCGGCGTTTTCTAATGGCAGAGGCTGCGCGCCTGCGCACCCACGCACCTGAAAAGATAGCGCCACGCGCCAGTTTCTAACTGCTGCATGGCGTTTTCTATTGTTACAGGGAACATTGAACTCCACCTCCTCTTTTATTTTATTTCTTTTAAATAATTTAAATCCCTCTAGCTGTATGTTCCATTTGTGGATTTCATCCCACCAAGTTTCCATAATGGCAACAATATCATATCTCCACCAAGTTTCTGTAATGGCAACAATATCATATCTGGCAACAATATCATATCTATCATATATCATATCTATATTATAAGAATAGTTAGAACATTTTTATTTCCAGTTAATTAAACAATTTAATATTAGTCAGTAGATTTCAAGAATGCTCCAAAACTCTTTAAACAATCTGTTTAATGGTGGGGATATTGTATTTTAATTTCAAAACTTTGATATGTAAAAGATCTTTAGAATTTTAATTCTTTATATAATTATATAATTCTTCATATAATCCATGTATTTGAACTAGGTAGGATAATAATAGTTACCTAATTTGTCTTCAGCAAGGCCTAAAACTGCCCATTCAAAATATTGGACAAAATACTGGGCAAAAAGAGCCTTCGGGTATGCAAGATTGCAGTTAGAAACAGCTTGAGAGATAAATCCCAACATAATATTTCTTTATAAAATTATATAATTCTACATATAATCTATGTATTTGAACTAAGCAGGATAATAATGGTCACCTGATTTGTCTTCAGCAAGTCCTAATACTACAGGATGTCAATCCCATTCAAAATATTGGACATAGTATCAGACAAAAGGAGACTTCAGGTGTACAGTGGAAACTGCTACCATTGTGTGAGATAAATCCCAACATAACATTTCTTACCCTCCTTCTCTGAAATCTTCCCATCTGGGCATGGAATACAGTCATAGCAACAAAAGGGCTGCCCTTCCTTGATTTTCTTGCTGGAACCAGGATGGCAACTCCCAGTGCATATAGAAATAGGCTGGGACTGAAGTAAACAGATAGACAGACAGACAGACAGACAGACAGACAGACAGACAGACAGAAACAAAGATGATATTAGTCTGAGTTAGGATATAATTAATAATAAGTTATTAAATTTGTACACTACCCAATTCAACAGGTCTTAACAATCAAAAAAATGAATTACAATAAAGTTAATTGATGGTGATGATGATAATGATGTTATTCATTCAGTTTTTGTGATGTCTCCCTTGGACAACTCTCCAGATTCCTCCTCAGATGTCTCATCAGATGAGGATGAGCCCATTCCTGGAACATCAGGAACTGAGTTGATTGATGGTTCTGAATGGCCATCCAGAAGAGATTTGGAAGAGGCTTCAGCTGGGGAAAGCTTGCAGTGGCAGATGGTGAAGAGGAGGAGAAACTGTCTTCTGCACCTGATCTGAGAACACGTACAGCAGAGAATAGGCAGGAGCAGCGAAGGTCAGCCAGACTACTCAAGAGGAGAAAGCCCCACCCATCTTGATGGGTTGCACTGGAAGCTGGCTATTTATCACAGCAGACAGATGAAGGCATTGCTGGGAACAACATGTTTTGTTTTGTTTTGTTTTGGTCATCATGTTTCCTGCTTCACTCTAGATTGACACCATGTGTGGAATTGATTCATGTCTTAGAGACGCTGGGACTTTTCTTGTCTCGTGAGCTCTCTTGTGTGTCGATTTCAGTTTTGCCTGATGGATTTAAGTTTGTCTGGTGGAGTTATTTTTTTGAGCAAATTCCAAGTGCTTTGTGGACTATTGGGCCATTGTTCTGTGGACTAACCTCGGTCTGCTTGTGGCTGGAACAGTTCTGGGTTTTTGGTGAAGAGAATTGCTGTGGAATATTAATAAACTCACTAAACTACAATTACGTGAGTGTGTGAGAGAGCGGGGCAGCATAGTTGTGTCTGAATCTGATTGATTGGGCTAGATCTCTCCACATCTTCTGATGTTGTACTACTACTTTGAGTTGTTCTATGCTCTGGCAGGTGTCAGTTATGATGCTGTCTAGTCACCATGCTGTTTGGCGGCCTGGTTTCCTTTTACCGCTAATTCTTCCAAGCATAATTGCTTTCTATAAAGTTGTTTAAATGCTGTGTTCTACTTATGAAGTCACTGGCCTACTACCACAGTATTGTCTATGGAAAGATGCATCAGCTTTCTAGCCTTTGTAAATATACAGAACTGGTATTGTGACAATCTATAGTATTCCATTTTGCAAGTATTTTTGAAGAGGAACTGCAGCATTCATTCTTGAACTTGCTTCATTGACCATTTTTGGTTACATAAAAATAATGTTTAACCCATTATATACAATGTACAAAGCATCAGCATTATACCTACTGTTACAGTAAGAAAAATATAAGCGTTATTAGCATCCTTGACCTACAACCATTTGTTTAATGACTGTTTGAAGTTATGATGATGCTGACAAAAGTAACTCTGCTAGAGAGAAGTTCTCCCTCGCACACTGTCTTCTAAAGAACCGTTCCCTGAGAAGGGCTCCAGCATCAGTTTGAAAGCTGCAAAGACAAAGCCCAGACTGAATCCTGCAACATTATCCTGAGATAGTGAACTTATATTTGCCTTCATTTTCGAAAGTGACTTATGGCCAATCCTTGCACTTACATGTCACAGCATTCCAATTAAACTTTGACCTATTCTTCAAAGCATCTGAGGGCAGGACAAGAACTATGGAAGATTTCTTAATTACCTAGAATTAAGGAGAAATTTCCTGATAGTGAGTGCAATTAATAAAAGGAACAACTTGCTTCCAGAAGTTGTGGGTGCTCCATCACTGGAGGTTTTTAAGAAGAGATTGGACCATTTGTCTGCAATGGTGTTGAGCAGGGGGTTGGACTATAAGACCTCCAAGCTCACTTCCAACTCTGTTATTCAATATTCTCAGAGAGCTATTTGGTAATTACTGGCTTCATGGGCTGTGACTTAATGCTTTCACAGCTCTTCATGTTAACTTTACCAAACTTCTCATTTATTGCTAATTTGTTTTTTCTCTACAGTTAATGCCCATCTTTTTTCTCGTATGCATTCTTTCTTTTAGATTGATATGGGGATCCAATAATGGCAGTTTGTAATTCTTTGAATGTTTGAGGAAGCACTTCGTTGAAGGGTTATTACATTATATCTTGATTCATTGCTACTAACCAGTTTTACAATTTTCAAGCATTTATCTGATTCTTTCCATGTACATAGCATTTATTTAAGAGTTATTGTAGAGTTGTGCAGGAGCAGTAATTGTTTTTCCCCCCTGAAATCTTCTTTTAGGTTTTATTTTTTTATGTCTTATCTAGGTATGGTATGTATCCTAGCCTCATGACTTTAATAATCCTAACCATGATTCTTTCTAAGTATTGGAGTAATGGTTTTGGTATTGGTTGATATGGTTTTGGCTTTTTGCAAAAACCAGTGATGAAATGCTATTGTTGTGATTTGATGTGTTTTTAACTGTAGATCTCATACCTACCTTACGGATTGCTAATGGAAGTATATGAAACTAGCTAGGAGACTTGCAGAAATTCTGCATTGATCTACCTACTTAAGTATATCAATGAATCTCCATATCTTTTATGCGATCATATCCCATATTCAAAGTCTTCTTGGGGCTAAGACCATGTTGTACCATATTTTGTTGAGACCTAATTTACTGGGCGCAAGAAAGGAATCAACCAGAATCAGTGGGGCCAAGCACTGATGTAGGAAATTCAAGTTTATACATATTAAACAATCTCATACACTAAATTGTTAAGTTTGGACAGATTTGTCTCCAGGCAGAGTGTTGGAGTCGTACAGCATTTTCCTTTTAGACTTTTCTTTGTTCTGGATTGTATAATCTTAAATAGAGATGGGCTGCTTCTGTTTCAGCCTTCTGGGTTGCATAAAAAAATGAGCCATCAAATTCCTATTTGAATGAATATGCATCCAAAAATAGTTAAAGCAGGCCTCATTGCTCAATTTCTGTCTAATAATTTAGTTCAGAAATTTTGGGTAAGATCATCATAAATTTTGTACAGTTGAAATTTAATTTAAGAGTTGATCCAAAAAGAACTTTTTGTAAAGATACTGAAATAGCCAAAAAACAGATTCAAATAAGATTAATCAAATCACTATATTCATTCATTCTATAATTTATACATTAAAATTTGAAGAAAAGGAGGTACAACAGACCACAGTTATGCAATACAATATTTAAAAAGCAAAACTTAAACTGTCTGGCTTTCCTTTTAAATGAACTGTTATAATAATGATGAATTGTTGTAAGTCAGCATGAACAATGCAATTGAAATTTATATCTATAGAAAATTGAGTTCTAGGTTTTTTTTAAAAAGAATATGAAATATCAATCTGTTTGTCTGTCCATTAGACTCTGAGTGGTTTATAACAACAACAACAAAACACAAACAAGTTAAATTATAAATATAAAAACAGATTAAAATTACAGAAATTAAAACAAACTAAAAAAAACCCAAGGGATTGGAGGTGGGAGGTGGGGGTACCTTCTCTGTTAGTGCACCAACCACCTCCAGCCAACAGCTTCTCCTTCAGGAGTCCATGCCAACCAGCATAATCAGATTTTAAGGCTTTTCCTAAAGGCTAAAAGAGAGAGGGCAGATCTTATCTCCTGTGCCAAGATGTTCTAAACAGCAGGAGCTGCGGCAGAAAAAGCTCTTCTGACGAGTCCCACTAGCTGAAATTACTTGGCTGAGGGGATCTGCAGTAGGCCCATTCTACCAGCACAAATTAGGTAGGCCAATCCGATTAGGGAAAGGCAGTTCCACATATATCATCTCAAATATTTTCTATCATCATTCTAACTAATAAATTCATAAAAAGCCCAGCTGAAGCAGCAAAATTGTAGACATTAATAGTTGCATTATAGTACAAGTTCTTATTTGATCAGGTCTGAATTATTCATTTTATGCATCTAGCTAAAAAGTAGATTTGGCATAAATTCCCAGAAGGAGGATCCCACCTGGTTAAACCAACTGTGCCAGGTTATGACATCTTCATTTATGGTGAATATTTGGTCTGAAAAAACTGCAGGGTTTACCCTCCCAACTTTAACTCTAATGAAGGAGTCATTAGAAGAAACAATCCAGTTGAGCATATTGTATCCAGCTAGTAATTCTCCATTGTAGTCAATAGAAACCAGATCCCCAGCACTGTTATTAAATGAGAGGCCTTTTAAAAAGAAGTGCAGCTAGATAGAAAAGAAAAGATACAAAATTAGAAAGTGGGGTTTAATTTGGGGGGGGGAATCTAAGAAGAATATGGTGCAGTGGAAGTCATGGAATAGAATAGAATACTTTATTTGGTCAAATGTGATTAGACACACAAGGAAGTTGTCTTTGTTGCAGAAGCTCTCAATATACATGCAAAACAACAGAGTAACAATAATCATAATAATGATACTAATAAGAGATGATAGTAGGAAAGATGAGAAGGATAATAATAATTCTATCATACCACATAGATAAATATACATAGACATAAGACAGTACTGTGTGAATTAGATGTTTAGCAGAGTGATGGCTGAGCAAAGGAAAATGTATCTGTGTCTAGTTGTTTTGAACTGAAGCATCCTGAGGACAGGAGTTGAAACAGTTTATGTCTAGGATGTGAGGGGTTAATCAATCAGGATGGTATGTGACTAATCAAACCAGAGACTCTTATGTCCTTTCCAGAAATGAGAAAGGAGGTCAAAATGAATTCCTATAATTGATATTACGGGGATTATTTTCCTTTATACAAATAAAGATGATGCCATTACCTGCCATGAATCTTGATTCTGAATCGTCAAACGCCCATTATTTGCCCCTGACCACTGGGCAAATCTGGATGAAATCAGGGCATGTAATGCATGTGCTACTGCATAGACAGAATTATAAATACTGTAGCTAAGACCAGTCATCCTCTTTTCAAAAAAAGTTACAGGAAGATCTTCCAGTTTCTCTTCTCCTGTGCAAATATCACCAGCTACCTCACCTATATTTGAAATTTTAAATGAACAAACAAAGGATTGCTGCCAATAATCCTTGATAAATCCATCTTCTGTCATGGAAGGATTTCTACTTTCAGTAAATGACTGGAATCCTGGTGGATCATTGGCATGAATTGTGAAGGACAGAGCACCATTCATCATGTCAGTATCCCAATTTCTTTGATATACATGTGAGTTGAGCTCCATTTGTGCTGTTAATATCCATACTTTACCTTTCACAATATCTGTTACATTTTTTCTTGATAAATATGCTAGCCATCTCACTCTTACCATAATATCAGACTCTCCATAAAATATCAGAACATTAGCATTGCTATCCATAATTTTATCATGTATTTTTGCACCTTCGTTGAACAAGTCATAAATTTCATTAGGAGTCGTTAATTCACTGAGTCTCTCTATATATGAAAAACAGATGTTGTGTTGGGACAATAATGGAACAATCTTTTCTATAACCCTTTCTCCATTATCAATGGCCATCACAACTATCCCAATCCATGTCCACCTGAAATGGAGAAGCAGAGAAAGAATCCCTTCATATTGAAGTCTTTCCAGTGGGCTCATCTGGAAGAAAAAAAGATCTGGTGTTTTATAATTCATGATGGGGCTAGAACCGTAGATGATCTGCATAAAGATTGAGAGTAAAGAAAAGAGATGGAGAGAGAGTCACATTTAATTGTCATTGTCAAGTTTTTTTTAAACATGCCATATATTCATATAGCAATATCAGAATTGCTAATGTAAATGAGCAAAACATAGCATTGCTGAAGTTAGAATGAAAGGATAGAAAAGAGAGATAAAGCAAAGACCCCTGCTAGAGAGATAGGAGGAGAAGGCCACCCTTCTTAATAGAAAAAAATGGAGAAAATGAAGGAAATATGACCAAATTCAGAGAAAATTCTGATTGCCTCTTTGAAGAGACCAAGTACACCCAAACTAATATCTTCTTTCACAAATAAGCATATTCTGAGAAATTTTAAATGCAGTGTAGTACTATGAATTGAATGAATGAATGAATGAATGAATGAATGAATGAATGAATGAATGAATGAATGAATGATATTTTATGATAGGTACCTATGTCTGTTAGCTTTAGGCTTTAAGAGAAGTACTTCAGGAAATGTGAGTTAAATGATATTCTGACTGTTGTATTGTTCGTATGCCAGAAATATGTGAGAAAGTTTTGTGTGTGACTAAGGGTAGTTGTAAGAATGATTGTTGTCCAGAACAGATCCCTTCCCTTTTTGTTATTGTGAATTTTGTTTGCACATTCACATCCATGAAGGATTCTAAATAGGGAGAATCCTGAGTTGAATTGAATCTTAAAGTGGCCCTTGTTCCTGCAGAAATCTTTGCAGGTTTTTCAAAAGCTCTTGGACTTTAAATTGTTTTGGACAGCCTAACATCATCAGTGCTAGTAAGGAGTTAATCAGTTAACTCCAGGATTAACTTCAGACCAACAATCAAGTAAGCAATACACCAGTCAAGAGCTATCAGTAAACAGCCCAACCAAAGAATCTCTAAGACCTCCCCCACCCATACAGACAGGCAAGTCACCAGAATATAAACTGATAGCAAACAGCTACTAGCACTGATAATGTTACCTAGTTAGGGTAATGAAATGTCTGCAAGAAAACAAGCAAGCTCAGAGAGCACCAAGGACCCATCATTTAAACCATGAGCTACAAATATTGTCCTTTATTGAAGCCTTTCCCATGCTTGATTTCATATTTCCATTTTCGTTTATCGTTTCTTCTTTCTATTGGTGCATTACTTGTGTTTTTACTACTTATATTGTGCATGGTTTATATTGAACATTTTCTACATATGCCTCCAAGAGTAGTTTTGATTGTGGTTGCATAAAAATACATTTAATCAATAAAATATTTATTTTCTGCAGGAACTGTAGTTGATGTATACTGGATTTTTTCCCCTATTAATCTTTTCTGTAACTTCTTCTGTATCTAATTTGTTTACTCATCTCTAAAATAATGCAATGTACTTAATCAAATTTAATGTGACAATATCTTTGAGAGACTAAAATATGTTAGAAGACTATATTTAAGATATAGAGTTCTAACATGATTGTGGAAATACTGCCAGGTCATTTAACCAGATTGCATATTTTTCATTCATACTATAGAAGTTTCTTTTCTTAGGTTAAGATTCTCTAGCTTGTCATTGTCCTTCTTTTTTTAAAAAAGTTGGGTAAAAAGTCTTTAACAGAGAAGAAGTACCCAAGGTATTCTTCTAATTTATTTAGAAGAATTCCAATTTCTGCCTCTAATCTACCAAATGAAATCTAGAAGTTCTAAAAAGTCAGGTATCTTCTGAATTTTACCTGTGGGATCTTATAGATATCCAAGAGATTTGCAATGTCAATGGAAGTTTTGGCATCTAGTCCTCCAATGATTGAAGTCAGATGATTCTGGATAGCACAGATGTAATTGGGAAAAAAGTTCTTCCTGTTGTAAATCAGTAACATTGTGGCATGGTATGTTTTCTGTGCACTGAAGTGACTGTCATAGATGTTGAAACCAAGAGTGACATTGGATAAGATCTCTGGATTTTTATTAATCTCCTTAACTGCAAATACCAGGGCCACAATATTTAGGTAATATTTAGGTACTAATCTGAAATAGAAGAAAAGTTAAACGTTGAATAAATATTTAAAAGATTTTTTAAAAGAAAAATCGTTGCAATTCATGTTATAAGACTTAGAATATTTATTGTTATTAGTATCTATGTGACGGTTTCATAAAATAATTATTTCATATGTATAGGAAACTTAGAAATAGTACTTTGTATATGTCTACTTATTTATGCAAAACATCAACTTTACAACTTTCAAAATATCTACATCATCCATACATTTGTGTTCTTCTTTTATTTTTGGAAATCACTCTGCGGTTTTTAGATATGGAATAATATATTTATAATGTATCTTAATAACAGCTATACACATCATTAAAAGTATGAACAAATGCCATATTTTATTACAATTATCTCAATGGTATATAAATCAATTTTATATCAATGGTATATAAATAAATCAACCACAAGGAAGAATGTGTAAAATTCTCAGAGAAGATGCAGACTATTAAAGTTTGCCAGGCATATCTATATAGAACAATAAAGATTTTAATGAAGTTTTTTCCTTAATATTCTGGCCCAGACTTATCATTAAGCTTCGGTTAACTGGCTGGGTAAAATAGTAAAAAATTACAAATCTCCAATGCTTTGACACAACATTAAACAGAGTAGACTAATTGAATTATGATCTAATAGCAGCTTATACAGTTAGAATACATAGAACTAAGCATAAAATCCTTACATAAGGTCTTCAGGCAATGGTGGTGGTGGGACTTTGGTGAACTCTAGAGTAGCATGCAGGAAAGCAGCTACAGTGACAATGCCACCCACGATGACATCACCTGGCTGATAGTATATATGATATGGATCATGAGGACTTTGAACTCTACATTGGATTTTATGTGATTTATAGCATGGGAGATAAAGTAATGCTAGTGAGAATATTATTAAGGCTAACATTGTTGGACAAAAGCCATATCTTTCCTTGACATCTAAATTTTTTTTGCTTCTTTGATGACAGTGATATTAGTATTCTGGTAATGCAAACCTTCAAAAAGAGTAAGAAGCTTCCAGAAACTGTGCTGTATAATTGAAGTGCTTTTAGTCTACCTAACATGAAAAAGTTGAGAGATTTATAATATTCTTCATGTTTTGTTCTTAGACACTGACATTCTGTATCTGGTTGAACATAAACAAATTAACTATCATCCTTTCAAAATTAAATAGGTAGGCAATTACCTTATGGATCCCAAGAGAATTGAAGGAAACATGTTTTTACTGATAGAAAAAAATATTTCTATCTCTTTGAAAGAAAAACACTTAAAACGAACAAGATTAAAAAAAAAAAACAGACTCAAGACAATCCTCCTTCAAGTTTGTGCTCTCCAAAGAGGTTGGATGCAGCTCTTGGCTGTTCTGTTGATCATGTTGTATTAGGATGATATTACTGTAACACTGCTATCCTGTGTGTCATCATGAATGTGACCCTAAAATTTGGACAGTAGCATAGCAAGTTGACCATATGAATGAACTATGGATAGTCATAATCTGATAGTCCTAAGGATATCCCACTTCCATCTTCCTTAGGTCCTATGTTCTGTTGATTTCTGACAGACCTTCAAAGCCTTATGCCCCAAAATTCATGCAAATACTCTGGTCATGTTTGAATGGAATGTTGCGCTGCTTTTAATACTGTCCAACTTTTTAATTGCACAAAGAATTGTTTATTACACTGAAAATTTTATTTCTATCATGTACTCTTAGATTTCTGGACATACTGTAATATCAATAAAGCACAGAAGACTTTTTTATTAAAAAGGAGAAAAAATTATTGATATAATGTAGGACTATTTAATATTGAAACCATAGCATCTGAAAGATATAAGCAAGGAATATCAGCAACCTCTGGATAGTTGTCAATGAGGAAATGGAATTTATCCCCCCAGAAGAGTTTTTTAAGATTTTGAGAAACCATACTGTCAGGCTTGGAATGGGCATTAGTCTATTTTTAAGGGATGATGTATGTTTTATGGCTTTAATCATTGGGTTTTGTGAGGTGAATTAAGATCTTGTTGATAAGACCAGGCTCTACTTTCAACAACTCTTTGTCTCTCACATGAGCTGGTGGTTTCAGGATTGTAGATTGCTGGCAGCTCCATGTAAATTATTGCTAGCAATTCCATGTATTTTATTTAAAATTAGCTAATTAGAAGACAGAAAGAGGCCACTAAGACTGCTTTTCTGAGAGCTGAGAAATACAGTTTCACACACACATATACTAGAGAGAGAACAAATTAGATACAAAATGGACACAAAAGCACAGCTCAGATCAAAGTATTTTCTTAAATTATTCCAAATATATTAATATATCTCAACATTAACTTTAACTATCTGCCATTGCTCGCCTTGTCAGATAATATATTAACCCACTAAATTCTAGCAAATTTTGGAATTCTGGTTTTTAGGATTCAGTTTCTTTAATACCGCAAAGTGAATATGATTGATATTCTATGGAGATATATATATTACTATTTCAGCCATAAAAATCTGACATAATCAGATAACACCAAATTAAACATTGCAGACAAATCTGGCCGGAGGAGTAGGTTTCTTACAGAATATTATTATTCCCATTAACTTAGTTATGATATAGCTTTTTAAATCATTTTTAGTATATATGTAGATCCATAAACTACTGAGATTTCACAAGCTTCTGAAGACCTTCACAATGTGTTTGTCCAGGAACACTCACTTTACCTTCATATTGCAAAACAAGATGAAGGTCCTGATCATGCAGAAACAGACAAAAAGTAATGAGCAGGTATTTTCCAAAGCTATTATGCGACCCTAATGATAGAAGAGTTGACTTTCATATGTGCTGCTAAGTGTTGAAAGAACCCTTCTAAAGGTTCTCTTAATAGCCCTACAACAACTGCTTTATCACAAAGTACAAGAAAGTCATTTGTTAACATCATAATTTCCTTCTCTTCATTAGGTGATTCCTGTTGTTCGCATTGGGCATCAACACAATGACATAACATTTGGTAGAAAAATGCAACCAGCAATTGAGCCCTAAAGGCTAGAATGGAAAATATTTCTATTGCCACCAGAGGGCGGTTCCTGCCGGTTTGGATCGTTTCTATAGAACCAGTAGTAAAAATAGGGACTGGTTTGCCGAACCGGCAGTAAGGGCAGCCTGGCCACGCCCCCCCGAGCTGGTTCTTTCTTGTTTTTCACTTCAGCGCATGTGCAGAAGCTTTGTTTTATCACTGCGCATGCACAAAGCGCGCAGCGCGCCACTGAGCAAACCGACAAGTGATGAAAACCAGAACCCACCCCTGATTGCCACCATTTATTTCTCTTGGAGAATTAATTTTAATCCTTGTTCATAATACCATATGACAGGTATAGAAAATATTGGGCTGCAGGTATAATGTTGACCTTTTAATGATTAAAATCTTATAAACATATCTATTTAAAAGACATATAGCTGCCTATATTATGAACCACAACCCTGGTTGGTTCACAAAACATTAAAAAGGGTGTGTGTGTGAAAGCAAACAAAGAACTAAACAACCATAATAACACTTTTTCATACATCAGCTACAAACTTGCTCTAGACTCAGTCCACTGCAGTAATTGTTAGAAGAGCCAGATCTTCAAGGGGACAAACATATCCCAAAAACCTTCCACCTCTTACGACAATATCCCTGTGAGGTGGGTTGGACCAAGAGAGAGTGACCTAAAGTCACCAAACTGGCTTTACAGGGCTAAGCTGGGATTTGAACTTGTGGTCTCCTGTTTTTTAGCCTGGTGTCTTAACCACTAGACCAAACTAGCTCAGTTCATTTATATAAATTCAACAAAAACTATGTAATATTTATTTTTTCATCGAAAAGAATGTTGAATAAGAATTAGTTGCAATTTCTAAGGAATGAAATACAGGTATGAGAAAATTATATCATTCCATTTATATCATTCCATTGCTATATTCAGGGCTAAAAACCATATGATTGCTAATATATGTTGAGGATGATCATTGTTAGTCAAAACAGCATATGTCCCTTTTGGTAAAATGTCAGGAATAAGAATTAGCCAAGGCCTTAAGAAACTGGACATGCTCATAAGAATGAATACCCTCCCAATGGAATAATAAATCTACAATGCATAATGAAAACAAATGGATTGTCAATATGTGTTACTTATAAATTTTTTTAATTTATTCTTTTTTCCCAATAAAGAGCTAGAAGAAGAAGCAACTTGGTCACAATTTTTCAGAAATCTTTGTTTTTATAATTATTAAAGCTTCAGAATTTCCATACCCACTTTTCTGTATATTTTTTATATTACATCACATTCTTAATAGTATTGTATGAATACAAAAATTCCTATCTCTTTAATTTAATAAAGAAATATTTTAAAAACTATACTCCGCTGTATGCAAATAACTATGTGAGCCCTTTTGGTGAAATGTTTTGGACAAAGGAGCATAAGTAGGAGAAATTTCTAAAGCTCTAACTTTAGCCTTGCTAGTCTCTGTCATGGACTCCTCTCCCCTTATGCATGTGCACAGAAATTTTGCTGCACATTTCTCATAGTGAACTGAAGCAGCAATTCCTACATATGGAAAGCAGGAGTGCAGCTGTTGATAAAGCAGCCTTATGACTCTGGAGAAAGATGATATAGTTTTACTAATTATAAACTACACAAAGGACATTACAGATCAAAATCAGAATTGTTTTCTCTTCATTAAATTTTCCCTGTTGTTCAAGTCAGGCCTTAAAACAATTATATAACATTTGGGAAGAAAGATGCAGCCCAGCAAACCAGCACTAGAGGCCAAGATGGAAAATATCTCCACCGCCACTATGTACTTTCCCTTGGTGCTCAGATAGGTTGGAACAAAGGATATCCAAACACTGCAGAAGACCAACATGCTGAAAGTGATGAACTTGGCTTCATTGAAAGTATCAGGTAATTTCCTGGCCATGAAGGCAACTATGAAACTAATAACAGCCAAGAAGCCCAAATAGCTTAGGACACTGTAGAACATAGTCACAGAGCCTTGATTACACTGCAGAATAATTTCTTCAATTACCGAATCCATGTCAGTGTCTGGGAATGGGGGAGAAGTTGTTAGCCATGTCATGCAAATACCTATTTGAATAAGAGAACAGGAAATGACAATAGAGTTGGCCAGTCTCTTTCCCACAAACATTCTCATCTTGGATCCTGGCTTAGTGGCCTGGAAAGCTAGAACCACTGTGACGGTTTTTGCCAATACAGAAGAAACATCAACTTATTGGCTATGACAATGGGAGTGTTGTGGTTCTTCAAAAATATTCCAAGCACCATCACTGAGAGCAAAGAAAACAAAAGAACAAAGAAGACTAAACTGATTCCCAAATGTTCCTCATAAGACAAAAATGTCAAAGTTTTAGGAATACAGGAATCCTGATTCTTGTTTGGATAGCTTCCTCCTGGACACAAGTAACAATCGTTTGTATCTGAAAAATAAAATGATTGGAAGACAATTTTTAGAATATAAAGTATATCTTAATAATATTTAGAAAGTTTTTATTCCCAATTCATTAAACAATTGTGTATTAGTCTGTAGATTTCAAGAATGCTCTAACCCCATGATGGCGAACCTATGGCACGCGTGCCACAGGTGGCACACATAGCCCTCTCTGCATGCACATGAGCCATCGCCCCAGTTCAGGTCCACCACGCATGAGTGCGTGCCTCCTGCTAGCCAGCTGATTTTTGGGTCTGCCGCGCATGCGTGGGGGTGGGTGGGGTGCATGCAGGAGATGCGCATGCATGCACAGGGGCAGGGGGAGCATAGGTGGGTCACACGCACATGCCCAGGTGGACTGGGCGCACACGAGGGTCATGCATGGATGCACAGGGGGTAGGGCACGCGGGGGAGTCGTGAGCGCATTGCATTATGGGTTATAAGCGCAGGGAGACCTATTAGGCCTACTAGGAGGAGGGGCTGAGGCGCGGCCCACCGTGGCGTGTTTTTGCTCCCAGGAAGCTGCAGGGAGGTCTACTAGCAGTGGTGGGTTGCTCCCGGTTCAGCGAGCACGTGCGCTAACCGGTAGCAATGACATTTAGAACTCACTACTGACTACTAGGCTCAAAATGGGGCATGGAGGGGTGCGGCACGTCACCCCCGCGGCCCGTTTTTGCTCCCAGGAGGCTGCAGGGATACCTACTAGGCCCAAAATGGGGGGGCAGGGAAGCACGGGGTGGTTGTGTGCACATGCGCAGGGGGGCATGGTCTGCCCAGGTGAGTCTCATGTTCATGCACAGGGGGGAAGGATGCGCAGGGGTGTGCCCAGTGGGGTCATGCGCGCATACACAGGGGGAAGGATGCTCAGAGGGGTTTCACACAAATTGCATTATGGGTTATAAGTGCAGGGAGGCCTACTAGGCTCAACACGGGGCACAGGTGTTGCGGCGCGGTACCCCCCTATGGCCCATTTTTGCTCCCAGGAAGCTGCAAGGAGGCCTACTAGGCCCAAAACAGGGCACGGGTGTGTGTGTGTGGTGCGTCCTCCCCACAGCCCATTTTTGCTCCCAGAAGGCGGCAGGGAGTCCTATTAGGCTCAAAATGGGGCACTCCCTGCACCCTGTTTTTGCTCCCAAGAAGTTGCAGGGAGGCCTCTTAGGCTCAAAACGGGGTACAAGGGGTGTGGTGCGTCCCCCCCACGTGGCCCATTTTTGCTCCCAGGAGGCTGCAGGGAGGCCTACTAGTCCCAAAATGGGGTGCAGGGGTGTGTGGCGTATCCCTCCGCGGCCTGTTTTTGCTCCCAAGAGGCTGCAGGGAGTCCTACTAGTTCCAAAATGGGATGCGGGGGAGCACAGGGGGGTCACATGTGTATGTGCAGGGGCAGGGCGGACACTGGTGGGGTCGCACGTGCATTGCATTATGGGTTATAAGTGCAGGGAGGCCTACTAGGCCCAAAATGGGCTGCGGGTGGTGCGGCGGTGCCTCCCGTGGACTGTTTTTTCTCCCAGGAGGCCGCAGAGAGGCCTACTAGGCCCAAAACATGGCGCAGGGGGAGCACAGTGGTGTCGCATGTGCGGGGCCCACATGGGGGGGTCATGCCCGCATTGCATTATGGGTGTGGGTGCGCACGCTTTTGGCATGCGACAACAAAAAGGTTAGCCATCACTGCTCTAACCCTTTAAACAATCTGTTTAATGGCAGTTATATTGTATTTTAATTTCAAAACTTTAATATGTAAAAGATCTTTAGAATTCTAATTCTTTATATAATTATATAATTCTCCATATAATCTATGTATTTGAGCTAGATTTGATAATAATGGTTACCTGATTTTTCTTCATCAAGCCCTAATACTTCAGTATCTCAATCCCATTCAATTTATTGCACAAAATACTGGGTAAAAAGAGCCTTCAGATCAGAGGTGGTATTCAGCCGGTTCGGACCGGTTCGCGTGAAATGGTAGTGGAAATTTTAACTAGTTTGCCGAACCGCAAATACCCCCTGTGGCTAGCCCTGCCCCTGCCCATCTGGTCACCTGGTTGCTGCTCTCCTCTGTCCGCCGCTCTCCCCACTCACCCGCTCGCCGCTCACCACACCTGCCTGCTGCTTGTCCCGCCCGTCCGCTTGCCCCGCCCACAGGGTATATATTTTGCCTTCTCCACGCAGCCCACTCACCTGTTCTGTTCACCAAAGGTAAGCTTGCCGCCCACTCACCATTCGCCTTGGCAGGTTCGGGGAACACACCATTCCCCGGCTCTGGCCTTCTCCGGGACCCCCACCCACATGCCGCCTGATCACCCTCCACCACGCTCACCTTCGTCCACGCCTTGGTGGGGCTCCCCATCAGTAGTTTTCAGCTGCCTTCCAAGCAGCTTCGCTATGATGCTGTCCCTCCGGTGCAGCAGGCCATTCTCCTGGCCAGATCTGGTCCAAGCAGCACCGGCAGGCAATGGGGTGTGCGTGTGCAGCCGGCGCAAAGAACAGGCTGGCGACGGAGGTGATGCGACTTCTTTAGGTTTCTTTTTTGGCCTGTAGTTTTCAGTAGTTTTCGGTGCTAGAGGCCTGCAGCCATCACCTCTTTTCCGGCATGAGAAGCCTGCAGCCGTGCTGCCGGCTCGGTTCCAGCTGGCAAAGAGGCGGTGGCCACTGGAGGCTTCTTGCACTGAAAAAGAGTGCCTGCTGCAGGCTTCTTGTGCTGAAAACTACCAAAAACTACAGACCAAAAAAAGAGGTCTGAAGTCCTGTTGCCACCGTCACCGCCCTGTTCTTCGTGCTGGCCATGCAGTGCAATTGCCTGCTGGTGCACGTGCACAGCTGCACCCCATTGCCAGACCCAACCAGGAGAATGGCCTGCTGTGCTGGAGGGATGGCGGAGCTGCTTGGAAGGTAGCCAAACTATGGTGTCCCTTTAAGGTACTTCAACGTTGGGGGGAGGGGGGACCATAAAGGGACAGGCTGCAGTAGCTGCCTTTTCTGCCGGTTCTGTGGGCGTGGGTTGGTGTGCGTGGTTTGGTGGGATGATGTCGAGTTGGCCATGCCCATCCAACCTTGCTGTGAGTGATGCCGAGTTGGCCATGCCCACTCAGTCACATGATCCCCACTAAGCCACGCCCACCAAGACACGCCCACAGAACCGGTAGTAAAAAAAAATTGAATCCCACCACTGCTTCAGATGTATAAGATGTATTTGGAAACTGAAACCATTGTGTGAGAAAACTCCCAACATAATATTTCTTACCCTCCTTCTCTGAAATCTTCCCATCAGGGCATGGAATGCAGTCATAGCAACAAAAGGGCTGCCCTTCCTTCATTTTCTTGCTGGTACCGGGATGGCAACTCCCAGTGCAAATAGAAACAGGCTGTGACTGAAACAGAAACAACAATGAACATTTCTGAGGTATCATATCAGTCTGAGTTAGGATATAATTAACAGTAATTTTTTAAAATTTCTTTGCTGCCTAACTCAATGGCTCATAACCATCAAACAAAGGAGTTACAATGAACTTAATATGCATTTAATTTATAAAGTTGTTTAAATGCTGCCTTTTACTTTTGTAGACACAGGCCTACTATCCACAATATTGTCTATAGAAAGATGCATCAGATTTCTAGCCTTTCCAAATATAGGTAACTGTTACCGTGACCATCTATGGTATTCCATTTTGCAACTATTTTTTAAAGAGGAACTGGAGCTTCATTGACCATTTTTGGTTGCATTAAAAAAAAAAAGTAGTCTGAGTTAGGATATAATTAACAGTAATTTTTTAAAATTTCTTTGCTGCCTAACTCAATGGCTCATAACCATCAAACAAAGGAGTTACAATGAACTTAATATGCATTTAATTTATAAAGTTGTTTAAATGCTGCCTTTTACTTTTGTAGACACAGGCCTACTATCCACAATATTGTCTATAGAAAGATGCATCAGATTTCTAGCCTTTCCAAATATAGGTAACTGTTACCGTGACCATCTATGGTATTCCATTTTGCAACTATTTTTTAAAGAGGCACTGGAGCTTCATTGACCATTTTTGGTTGCATTAAAAAAAAAGTTTAATTCAGCCTTCTAATTAATTCATCAAATATATGCCAGTCTCAAGCCCAGATAAATGGGGAAGGCTAGGCAAAATAATGGTGAACTACCTGTAAAAAATCTCAACAGAACCCTTTATGACAACATGACTCAGATATGGATACCAACAGCGGACCCTCCAGGCTGGATGGCCACCTGCAAGCTATAGAGAAGGACAAGATGATCAAATCTAAAAATTTTCCCTACTGGTTCTGTGGGCGTGGCTTATTTTGTGGGCACGGCTTGGAGGTTAGGTGGGCGTGCTTCAGGTGGGCGTGGCTTGGTGGTCAGGTGACCGGGTGGGTGTGGCGAACTTGTAAAATGTGG
>QLTV01001835.1:997067-1014328 GCA_003457575.1 Thermophis baileyi
ATTCTGCCCTCCTTTGTTTTCATATGTCTTTCTTTCTTTCTTTCTTTCTTTCTGTCTTTCTGTCTTTCTTTCTTTTTCTTTCTTTCTCTTTTTTCTTGTCTCTATCTCTCTTTCTTCTCTCTCTCTCTCTCCCTCTCCCTTTCCAAGAGGAACCATTTATTTGCCCACGGCCAAAGGCCAGCGCTTCTGGAGAGAGGCCTTCGTGCAATGCGCCTCCCTTGGGTTACATCACATCTGGGCTCCTGTTGCTGCCAGGGATCATGCTGAAAAGCCTCTTCCACAGCCACAGTTGCTCAGCAACGCAGCGCCATGTCCGCCTCGTGTATTGTGCGTGTTGCCTTTTTCCAGGGCCGACCTGATAGCGTTACCGACCGGGCCACCGAAAGAGCCTCACTTCAGCTGACCACTTCCACTGAACAGGGTGCCAGCTTTTCCTCCTTGCTTCACCCGTCACACACTTAAAAAACGAGCCCTTCTGCCTGGATGCTTCTGTCCACTTTCCCATATCCCACCTATTGCTCCTTGTCAATCCACCTGGACTTTTCCCCGCGCTCTCTCCATCCCACGGTCAGTTCGTTTCCCTTCCATGACGGTGTGCTCCAGGAGGGCAGGCGCACGTCTGCAGCCAGGCGAGGGAGGGAGGGCGGTGAGAGCAGCAGGTTGTTCCAGGTTGGCCTGGCATTTCCCTCAGTTGCAAACGCTGAGATTTGAGGTCTACAAATCATGTTAAAGGGCGAGCTATTGATGGTTGCATGGAAGGAAAACAACTGAGTGTGGGACGGAGAGAGCGCGGGGAAAATTCCAGGCGGATTGAGAAGGAGGAATAGAACTTGCGCAGGACTCCCTATCGCCTGTCACATTTACTTAGGGGGAGGGTTCGAATCCTGGAGCGATGGGGAAATGAGTGCCTTTTAGCTCATCGCCAACACCTCAGGGTTGGGGTGCGTGCTAGCTCCTCACCTGAACCCCCCGAGCCTCCATTGGCGCTGCACATGTAGCCGAAGACTTCATAGGCAGACTGTGGTGGGATGATGCCATTGGCCACAGCCAGGGCCAGCCCCGTGCTCTCTCCATCCCACGCTCAGTTTGTTTTCTTTCCATGCAACCATCAATAGCTCGCCCTTTAACATGATTTGTAGACCTCAAATCTCAGCATTTGCAGCTGAGGGAAACACCAGGTCCTTCCTGGAACAACCCGCCACTCTCACCGCCCTCCCTCCCTACCTGGCTGCAGACGTCCACCTGTCCTCCCAGAGCACACCACAATGGTTGCGTGGAAGGGAAATGAACTGAGCGTTGAATGGAGACAGTGCAGGAAAAAGTCCAGGCAGATTGAGAAGGAGCAATAGGTGGGATGTGGAAAGTGCACAAAAGCATCCGGGCAGAAGGGCTCATTTTTTAAGTGTGCGATGGGCAAAGCAAGGAGGGAAGCAGCATTTGCAGCTGAGGGAAATGCCAGGCCCTTCCTGGACCAACCTGCCGCTCTCGCCACCCTCCCTCCCCGCCTGGCTGCAGATGTCCGCCTGCCCTCCCAGAGTGCAGCTGTTCACTTTCTTCCTTCTCCCGCCGGGAAACGAAAGCAAACGGCACCTCCATGGTGGTGTTCCGGGAGGGCAGGTACTGCACATGTGCAGCAGACCCAGGACATCCACCTGGCGCCTGCCCTACCGGAGCACCACCGCTGCGGTGCCGTTCACTTTCGTTTCACGGCTGTGTCTCCACAAAGGGCCACCCGCACGAAACTGGCCGGGCTGGACGCTGACCTCGGAAGGCAAGTGGGCATGGGTGACTGCTGGGAAGGCCACATGGAAGGCAGGAAAGCATGTCGGGGCTGCGGGGAAGGGATTAGGCTGCTACCTCCTTTCTCCGCCACCCCAACATGCTTTCTTGCCTTCCATGTGGCCTTCCACTTGCCTGCTTTCACAAGCTGGCCACGGGGACACCGGGAAGGCTGCGTGGAAGGCCGGAAAGCATGTCTTGGTGGCGGGCAAGGGAGTAGGCTGCTACCTCCCTTCCCTGCCACCCTGACATGCTTTCTTGCCTTCCACGTGGCCTTCCACTTGCCTGCCTTCACAAGCTGCCCACAGGGAAACTGGGAAGGCCATGTGGAAAGCATGTTGGGTGGCGGGCCGCAGGGAATGGAGTAGGGAAGGCAGGTTGGGACAGTGGGGGGGAGGGGCAGCTAGGTAGGCCATGACTTCGCAGGCTTACATGGCAGGCAGATCAGGGGCGCAGCGCTTCAAGCAGGCAAGCTGCAGAGCGGAGACTGGTGGGGCAGGGCGAGTGAGCGGCGAGCAGCAGACCGGTTCGGAGGCATGGCCAGCCTGCTGTCGCTACTGGCTTGGTGAACCACCGGTGGCCACCACTACCGGTACGCCCAATCCAGTCCGAACCAGGAGCATTTCACCCCTGGATCAAGGGTGAAAATTTTCCAGAAATTTGAGATATTTAAAATATTGGGTTGTTTGGGGGATATATACCTACTTAAGTATATAAATGAATCTCCATTTCAAGATATGGTTTATGTGATCATATCCCATATTCAAAGTCTATGGATCTAGGGATAAGACCATGTTGTACCATATTTTGCTGAGACCTAATTTCCTGGGTGCAAGAAAGGAATCAACCAGAATCAGTGGGGCCAAGCACTGATGTAGTAAATTCAAGTTTATGCACATTAAGCAATCTCATACATTAAATTTTTAGGTTTGGGCAGATTTGTCTCAAGGTAGAGTGCTAGAGATGTTCAACATTTTCCTTTTAGACTTTTCTTAGATCAGGATTGGATAGTCTCCAACAAAGATGGACTACTTGTTTTAGCCATTTGAAAAATGAGCCATCAAATTCCCATTTGAATTAATATCCATCCAAAAATAGTTAAAGCAGACCTCATTGCTCAATTTATGTCCAAACATTTAGGTCAGAAATTGGGGTGAGAACATCATAAATTTTGTACAGTTGAAATTTAATTGTAAATATTGCTCCAGAAAGAACTTTTTGTATATGTGTTACTGAAATAACCAAAGATCAGATTCAAATAAGATTAACCAAATCACTATCTTCATTCATTCTATAATTTATACATTAAAATTTGAAGAAAAGATTGTATTAGAGACCCACAGTTATGGAATACAATATTTAAAAAGCAAAACTGCAACTATTTTAAATAAATGGCTATAATAATGATGTATTGTTGTAAGTCATTAATAATACAATTGAAATTAATACTATAGAAAATCAAGTTCTCGTTTTTTAGAAGAATTTAGAGAGAGGGCAGATCTTATCTCCTATGCCAAGATGTTCCAAAGGATGAGAGCTGTGGCAGAAAAGGCTCTTCTGACGAGTCCCACCAACTGAAATTTCTCAGCTATAAATTTCACAGAAGTAGAATCCCACCTGGTTAAACCAACTGTGCCAGGTTATGACATCTTCATTTATGGTGAATATTTGGTCTGAAAAAACTGCAGGGTTTACCCTCCCAACTTTAACTCTAATGAAGGAGTCATTAGAAGAAACAATCCAGTTCAGTATATCGTATCCAGCTAGTAATTCTCCATTGTAGTCAATAGAAACCAGATCCCCAGCACTGTTATTAAATGAGAGGCCTTTTAAAAAGGAAATGCAGCTAGATGGAAAAGAAAAGATAAAAGATTAGAAAGTGGGGTTTAATTTGGGGGGATAGTCTAAGAAAAAATTGGTGTAGTGGAGATCATGGAATAGAATAGAGTAGAATGGAATGGAATGGAATGGGAATGTTTTATTTATGTAGGAAAATATACTTAGATATAAGACCTTAGTAGGTGAATTAGGTGTTCAGCAGAGTGATGGCATGAGGGGAAAAATGTCTCTGTATCTAGTTGTTTTGGCATGCAATGCCCTGTAGCAGCATCCTGAGGAGAGGATTTGAAACAGTTTATGTCTAGCATGTGATGGGTTAATCAATCAGGATATGATGTGGTTAATCAAACTAGAGAACCTTGTGTCCCTTCCACAGATAGGAAAGGAGATAAAAATAATTCCTTTAACTGAAAGTATGGGCCTTATTTTCCTTTATACAAATAATGTTTTTCTTCAAGATCATGCTCAGTCCATTACCTGCCATGAATCTTGATTTTGAAGCTTCAATCTTCCTTTATTTGCCACTGACCTTTGGGCAGATCTGGATGAAATCAGGGCATGCAATGCATGTGCTGCTGCATAGACAGAATTATAAACACTGTAGCTGTGACCAGTCATTCTCTTTTCAAAAAAAGTTACAGGAAGATCTTCCAGTTTCTCTTCTCTTGTGCAAATATCACCAGCTATCTCACCTACACTTGAAGTTTTAAATGCACAAACAAAGGATTGCTGCCAATAATCCTTGATAAATCCATCTTCTGTCATGGAAGGATTTCTACTTTCAGTAAATGACTGGAATCCTGGTGGATCATTGGCATGAATTGTGAAGGACAGAGCCCCATTCATTATGTCAGTATCCCAATTTCTTTGATATACATGTGAGATGAGCTCCATTTGTGCAGTAAATATCCACACTTTACCTTTGACAGTATCTGTTATGTTTTTTCCTGATAAATATGCTATCCATCTCATTCTTACCATAGTATAAGATTCTCCATAAAATATCAGAACATTAGCATTGCTATCCATAACTTTATCATGTATTTCTTCAACACTTTTGAACAAGTCAAAGATTTCATGAACTGTTGTTACTTCCCTAATTCTCTCTATATATGAAAAACAGATGTTGTGTTGGGACAATAATGGAACAATCTTTTCTATAACCCTTTCTCCATTATCATTGGCTATTACACCTATGCCAATCCATGTCCACCTGAAATGGAGAAGCAGAGACAGAATCCCTTCATATTGAAGTCTTTCCAGTGGGCTCATCTGGAAGAAAAAAAGACCTGGTGTTTTATAATTCATGATGGGACTAGAGCCGTAGATGAGCTGCATAAGGATTGAGAGCAAAGGAAAGAGATGGAGAGATAGTCACATTTAATTATTATTTTCAAGCTTTTAAAAAGCATATAATACATTCATATAGCAATAAAAGATATGCTTATGTGGATGAGAAAAAACTAGCATTGCTGAAATTAGAATGAAAAGACAAAAAAGATGGCTAAAGCAAGGGGCCCTACTAGAGAGATAGGAGGAGTCCAAATAAGTATCCTCCTTAATAGAGAAAAAATAGAGAAAATAGAGAAAATGTGGCCAAATTCAGGGAAAATACTGACTGCCTGATTGAGCCGACTATGTGCACCCAAATTAATCTCTTCATTCACAAATAAGCATGTTTTGAGCAATTTTAAATGCAGTGTAATGCTTCAATTGAATGAATGAGTGAGTGAATGAATGAATTATATTTTATGATAGGTACCTACTGTATGTCGATTAGATTTAGGCTTTAAGAGAAGTACTTCAGGAAATGTGATATTCTGACTGTTGTATTTTTCATATGCCAGAAATATGCGAGAGAGTTTTGTGTGCAACTAAGGCTAGTTGTAATTACCATTGTCAAGAACAGACCACTTTCCTTTTTGTTATTGTGAGTTTGGTTTGCACATTCACATCCATGAAGCACTCTAAATAGGGAAAATACTGAGTTGAATTGTATCTTAAAATGGCCCTTGTTCCTGCAGAAATCTTTGCTGGTCTTTCAAAAGCTCTTGGACTTTGGATTGCTTTGGACAGTCTTTCCCAATTCATATTTCCATTTTCCTTTATCCTTTCTTCTTTCCAATGGTGTATTACTTGTGTTTTTACTACTTATATTGTGCATGGTTTATATTGTACATTTTCTACATAAACCTCCAACAGTAGTTTTGATTGTGGTTGCATAAAAATACATTTAAGCTATCAATAAAATATTTATTTTCTGCAGGAGCTGTAGTTGAAGTATACTGTACTTTCCCCCCCCATTCACCTTTTTTGTAACTTCTTCCGTATCTAATTTGTTTACTCAATTCTAAGGTAATATAATGTACTTAACCAAAGTTTATGTGACAATATCTTTGAGAGACTAAACTATGCTAGAAGACTTTTTGGTATTTAAGGTATAGAGTTCTAACATGACTGTGGAAATACTTCCATGTCATTTAATCAGAGTGCATATTTTTCATTCATACTATAGAAGTTCCTTTTCTTAGGTTAAGATTCTCTAGCTTGATATTGTCCTTTTTTTAAAAAAAATGGGGTAAGAAGATTTTAAAAGTGAAGAAGCACACAAGATACACTGTTATTTAGAAGAATCCCACTTTCTGCCTCTAATTTACCAGATGAAATCTAGAAATTCTAAAAAGTCAGGTATGCTCTGAATTTTACCTGTGGGATCTTATAGATATCCAAGAGATTCGCAATGTCAATGGAAGTTTTGGCATCTAGTCCCCCAATTATTGAAGTCAGATGATTCTGAATACCACAGACGTAATTGGGGAAAAAGCTCTTCATGTTGTAAATCAGTAACATTGTGGCATGGTTTGTTTTCTGTGCATTGAAGTAACTGTCATAGATGTTGAAGCCAAGAGTGACATTGGATAAGATCTCTGGGTTTTTATTGATCTCCTGGACTGCAAATGCCAGGGCCACAATATGTTGGTAATATTTAGGAACTAATCTGAAATAGAAGGTAAATTCAAAGTCATATAAATTTTTAAAAGATATTTTACAGAAAAAAAGTATTTATTTCATCTCATGTTATAAGTCTCTGTGTATTTATTTTTATTAGCATGTATATGAAACTAATACAGTGAAGGTTTCATAAAGTAGTTAATACTATATAATACTGTATATAAAAACTTAGCAAATAGTATTTTATATATGCAATTTACTTATTTTATACATGCAATTTACTTATTTTATATATGCAATTTACTTATTTATGCAAAACATCAACTTTAGTGCAAATATCTATATCATCCATGTATTTTTTCTTTATTTTTGAAATATGTTGTTCTTTGATATATAATATATTCATAAAATATATTAATAGCAGCTATTTACATCATTAAATGTATGAACAAATGACACATTTTAATACAATTATCTCAATGGTGTATAAATCAAGAGGAAGATAACTACAAGGAAGAATGTGTAAAATTCTCAGAGAAGATATAGACTATTAAACTTTGCCAGACATATCTATATAGAACAGTAAAAATTACAGTGAATTTTTCCCCTTAATATTCTGGCCCAGACTTATCATTAAACATTGGAAAATTGGCTGGGTTAACTAGTGTAAACTATACAAATCTCCAATGGTTCGATACAATTTTAAACAGAGTAGACTAATTGAATTATGATCTATTAGGAGTTCATACAGTTAGACAATATGGAACTAAGCATAAAATCCTTACATAAGCTCTTCAAGCAATGGTGGTGGTGGGACTTTGGTGAACTCTAAAGTAGCATGCAGGAAAACAGCTAAGGTGACAATGCCACCCACAACGACATCACCTGACTGATAGTATGTATGATATGGATCATGAGGACTTTGAACTCTACATTTGATATTATGTGACTTAGAAAGTAGGAGATTAAATAATGCTAGTGAGACAATTATTAAACCTAACATTGCTGGAGAAAGCCAAATCTTTCCCTGACAAGAGCCAAGGTGGCGCAGTGGTTAGAGTGCAGCACTGCAGGCTACTTCAGCTGACTGCTAGCTGCAGTTCGGCGGTTCAAATCTCACTGGCTCAAGGTTGATTCAGCTTTCCATCCTTCTGAGGTGAGTAAAATGAGGACCCAGATTGTTGGGGGCAATATGCTAACTCTGTAAACCGCTTAGAGAGGGCTGTAAAGCACTATGAAGCGGTATATTAGTCTAAGTGCTATTGCTATTGCTATCTAAATTCTTCTTGCTTCTTTGATGATACAGTGATAAATGTATTCTAGTAACAAAAGGTGATTAGCCACCCAGAGTCCTTTGGGAGTTGGGCGGCATACAAATATAATAAATAATAATAAAATATAATATAATAAATATAATAAATAATTATAAAGTAAACCTTGGAAAAGAGTAAGAAGCCTCCACAAACTATGTTGTATAATTGTAGTGGTTTTTACTCTGCCTAACATGAAAAAAGTTGCAATATTTATAATATTCTTCATGTTTTGTCTTTGGACACTGAAATTCTGTACCTGGTTGAACATAAACAAACTAACTACCATTCTTTCAAAATTAGATAGGTATGCAATTACTTTATGGATCCCAATAGAATTGAAGGAAACATGTTTTGACTGATAGGAATTTAAATGTTTCTATCTCATTTGAAAAGAAATCACTGAAAATGAATGAGATTTTTTTTTAAAATACCAAGGACAATCCTCCCTCAAGTTTGTGCTTTCCAGAGAGGTCGGCTGCAGGATTTTGTTATTCTGTTGAACACCATGTTGTTCTAGGATGATGTTACTGTAACATCATGTACTACATGATCATGAATGTGATTCTAGTATTTGGACAGTATCATAGCTTATATATCATATGAATGAACTATAGGTCTGATGGTTTCTGCTTTCACACAGACCCAAAGTCCCTGTTCTCCAAAATTAAAGTGTTCCGGTAATCATTGATTGGGATGTTGTGCTGCTTTCCATACTGGCCAGCTTTGTCATTGCACAGAGCATTGTTTGATATTTATTAATATAAATGATTTCTTTTCTGTCATGTATTCTTAGAGTTCTGCACATACTGTAATATCAATAAGGAACAGATGGGTTTTATTAAAAAAAGTGAGACATGAAATTATTGATAAAAGGTAGGACTATTTAATATTAAAATTAAATTTACAGCATCTGAAAGGCATAAGTGAGCAACTTCTGCAGAGTTATCAATGATCCCCTCAGAAGATCATTTTTAAAAATATTTTTAGAAACCATCATGTCAGTCTTGGAATGGGCATTAAAGTATTTTGAAGGGACGATGCATGTTTTCTTGAATCATCGGCTTTTGTGAGGTGAACAAAGATCTTGGTTAGAAGATGAGACTCTACTTTCAACTACTATTTCATCTCTCACATGAACCAGCTGTTTCAGGATTGTAGATCGATGACAATACCATGTAAATTATTTACAATTTGTTAATTAGAAAACAAAAACAGGCCAACTTATCAACACAGATACATAAGACTGCTTTACTGAGAGCTGAGATATACACTTTTACATATACATATATAATAGAGATAAAACAAATTACATACAATAGGACACAAAAGCTCAGCTCAAATCAAAGAAAGAAGTAAAACAGTACGTTATTAAATTATTTCAAGTATATTAATATAGCTCAACTTTCATTGACAGAAACATCCTTTGAGACTTTCACAGCGTAAAGTATATTTAGGAAAATTAGAATTTCAATCTTATCATTCAACATTTACTTTAACTATCACATCCCTTTGAGAAAGGAATTCCAGGTTGCCTCACCCACTTTTGCTCACCTTGCCACTTGATATATTAACCCACTAAATTCTGGAAAATTTTGGAATTTTAAGATTCAGTTTCTTTAATGCCACAAAGTGAATATGATTGATATTGGACTACGGATATACATATGTAATATGTAACTATTTCATCCATAAAAATCTAATATCAACAGATAATACCTACCAAATTCTACATTGCAGATAAATCTGAATTGGGGGATAGTAAATATTTTTTTTACTCAATATTATTATTCCCATTAACTTAGTTTTGATAGAACTTGTTATTTTCAGTATATGTAGATCCATAAACTACTGATCGTTCCCAAGCTTCTGAAGACTTTCACATAATCTTTGTGCAAGAACACTCGCTTTTCTCTGCATTTTGCAAAGCAAGATGAAGGTCCTACTCACACACAAGCAAACAGAAAGCAAAGTGCAGGTGTTTCCCAAAGCAACTATACGACCCTAATGATAGGGTGCTGCTAAGGGTTGAAAAAACCCTCCTGAAGTTCTCAACTGCCTCATCACAATGTACAAGAAAGTCATTTGTTAATATCATAATTTATTTCTCTTCATTAGTTGTTCCCTATTGTTCATGTTGGGCTTCAACAAAAGGACATAACAATTGGTGAAAAAAATACAACCAAACCAGCCCTAAAGGCTGCCACCATGTATTTCTGGTTTATGGGAGAATTAATTTCAGTCCCTGTTCTTAATAAACACATGACAGCTGTAGAAAATATTATGAACCACAGCCCTGGTTGGTTCACAAAATATTAAAAACAAAAACAAAAACACAACCCAAACAACTAAACAACCATAATAAAAATTGCTGGTGCCCAGGGCAACACTTTTTCATACATCAGCTACAGACTTGCTCTAGTCTCAGTCCACCCCAGTAATTGTAGGAAGAGGCGACAAACATATCTGTTCAAGACGGCAAATATATCTGTTAGGATATTGAATTTAGTAGTTGGCACAGTAAAGTGTACAATAGGCCAGAACACAGAATTAGAGACGGCTGACTCATGCATGATGCTATCTATGCTATGATTGGTTGCTGTAAGTATAAAGGGGGAGTTTCCCTTTTCCCCTCCTTTTTTTCTTCTATGTGTTCCGTATACTGTTAATTTACCTCCTAATTTTTCTTTCTGGATGATGACAAAGACTGTTGTAAATTTGAATGTTAAATATTATGTATGTATGTACGTATGTACGTATGTATGTATGTACGTACGTACGTACGTACGTATGTAGGTAGGTAGGTATGTATGCATGCATGCATGCATGTATGTATGTATGTATATGTATATACTACAAATTTGTGTTAGCATCTCCAATTTCATCTGTTATGCAATTCCTTGACAATCTTCTTCCTCTTATTTTCCCCACAACAACAGCCCTGTGAGGTGGGTTGGGCTAAGAAAGTGTGACTGGCCCAAATTCTAGGTTTTATGGCTAAAGAGGGACTTGAACTCATAATTTCCTGCTTTCTAGCCCAATGTCTTAGCCACTAAATAAAACTCAATTATATCAATTCAACAAAAACTATGTAATATTTATTTTATATCATAAAGAATATTGAATAAGACTTAGTTACACTTTCTTTTTCTGTAAGAAATGAAATATAGTGTGAGAAAATCATGGTCTAAACTTATTCAATTGCTATATATGATTACTAATATAAATTGAGGATCATCTTTGTTAGTCAAGACAGCATATGTTCCTTTAGCTACAATGCCAGAAGTAAGAATTAATCAAAAACTTTAAACTTGTAGATGCTCATAAGAATGAATAACTTTCAGCAGAATAATAAATCTACACTTGATAAAGAAAGCAAATGGATTGCCAAATTACAGCATAGGACATGCTGAATCAAAATCAGAATTGTTTTCTCTTCGTTAAATTTGCCCTATTGTTCAAGTCAGGCCTTAAAACAATTTTATATAACATTTGGGAAGAAAGATGCAGCCCAGCAAACCAGTACTAGATGCCAGGATGGAAAATATCTCCACCGCCACTATGTACTTCCCCTTGGTGCTCAAATAGGTTGGAACAAAGGATATCCAAACACTGCAGAAGACCAACATGCTGAAAGTGATGAACTTGGCTTCATTGAAAGTATCAGGTAATTTCCTGGCCATGAAGGCAACTATGAAACTAATAACAGCCAAGAAGCCCAAATAGCTTAGGACACTGTAGAACATAGTCACAGAGCCTTGATTACACTGCAGAATAATTTCTTCAATTACCGAATCCATGTCAGTGTCTGGGAATGGGGGAGAAGTTGTTAGCCATGTCATGCAAATACCTATTTGAATAAGAGAACAGGAAATGACAATAGAGTTGGCCAGTCTCTTTCCCACAAACATTCTCATCTTGGATCCTGGCTTAGTGGCCTGGAAAGCTAGAACCACTGTGACAGTTTTTGCCAATACAGAAGAAACAGCCACTGTAAAGACAACCCCAAAAGTCGTTTGTTGCAGGAGACATCGCACCTTCTCCGGATGACCAATGAATAGGAAGGCAGAAAGGAAGCAGAGCAGGAGGGAGATGAGGAGAATGTAGGTGAGATTTCGGCTATTGGCTATGACAATGGGAGTGTTATGGTTCTTCAAAAATATTCCAAGCACCATCACTGAAAGAAAAGAAAACAAAAGAACAAAGAAGACTAAACTGATTCCCAGAGGTTCCTTGTAAGACAAAAATGTCAAGGTTTTAGGAATACAAGAATCCTGATTCTTGTTTGGATAGCTTCCTTCTGGACACAGGTAAAAGTCGTTTGTATCTGTAAAATAAAATGATTTGAAGACCATCTCTAGAATATAAAGTAATTGATTTACTTTATAATAATATTCTTTGCATACTGCATTTTAATAATAAGTCATTTTTATTTCCAGTTCATTAAACACATGAATATTAATCTGTACATTTAAAAAATGTTCTAACCCTTTAAACAATCTAAAGAGCTGCGGTGGCGCAGTGGTTAGAGTGCAGTACTTCAGGCTACTTCTGCTGATCACCGGCTGCCAGCAGTTTGGCAGATCGAATCTCACCAGGCTCAAGGTTGACTCACACTTCCATCTTTCCGAGGTGGGTAAAATGAGGTCCCAGACTGTTGGGGGCTGACTCTGTAAAACCGCTTAGAGAGGGTGGTAAAAACACTATGAAGCGGTATATAACTCTAAGTGTTATTGCTATTGCAATTAATGGTAGTGATGTTGTATTTTAATTTCAAAACTTCTATATGTAAAAAGTATTTAGAATTCTAATACTTTATATAATTATATAATTCTCCATATAAACTGTGCATTTGAACTAGACAGGATAATAATGGTTACCTGATTTGTCTTCAGCAAGCCCTAATACTACAATAAAAGGTAGTCTTCCACTTACAGCAGTTCACTTAATGACCATTCAAAGTTACAAGAGTACTGAAAAAAGTGACTTATGACCATTTTTCACACTTATGACCATTGCAGCATTCCCATGGTCATGTGATTTACATTGGGATGCTTGACAATTGACTCACATTTATGACGGTTGCAGTGTTCAGGGGGGGGATCACGTGATGACATTTTCCAACCTTCTGACAAGCAAAGTCAATGGGAAACCAGATTCACTTATCAACCATGTTACTAATTTAACAACTGAAATGATTCACTTAAGAATAGCGGCAAGAAAATGCATAAAACAGGGCAAAACTCACTTAGCAACATAAATTTTGGGCTCAGTTGTGGTTGTAAGTTGTATATCAATCCCATTCAAAATATTGGACAAAAAGAGCCTTCAAATGTACCAAATTGCCTTTGGAAACTGTTACCATCATGTGAGATAAATGATCCCAACGTAATATTTCTTACCCTCCTTCTCCTTTCTGGGCAAGAAATGCAGTCATAGCAACAAAACGGCTGCCCTTCCTTCATGTTTTTGCTGGAACCAGGATGGCAACTCCCAATGCATACTGAAACAGGCTGGGACTGAAGTACAATGAGACAAACAAACAAAGAACAATTCTGTGGTATCACATCAGTCAGAGTTAGGGATTAGGATATAATTAATAATAAGTTGTTAAAGTATGTTGCCCAATTCAACAGCTCATAACCATCAAACAAAGAAATTACAATGAAGTTAGTATGCATTTAATTGATAAAGTTGTTTAAATGCTGTCATCTACTTATATAAATACTGGCCTACTACCACAATATTGTCTATGGAAAGATGCATCAGATTTCCAGCCTTTTCAAATATGCATAACTGTTATTGTGACAATCTATTCCACTTTACAGCTATTATTAAAGAGGAAGTAGAGCAGCCATTCATGAAGTTGCTTCACTGACCATTTTTGGTTACATAAAAATGATGTTTAACCCAGACTTATGGTTGATTCATCAACCTGGATAAATGGGGAGAGTTTGGGAAATAATGGTAAACTATCCTGTAAACTATCTCACCAGAACACTTTATGGCAATATCTCACCAGAACACTCATGATGCAGATATGGATACCAACAATGGACCCTCTTGGCTGGATGATAGCCTGCAATCTGTGGGAGAAGAGTAAGGGCTAGCTTTGAGTAGTCAGAGATTTTGTGATGTTGTTGGAGGAAAGCCTTGCGGGAAAATATGTGTCACACCAAAAGCCAAAGAGAACAAACAAGTGGTTATCTGATGACACTATCAATATAGCTGATCAGCAAAAGGCTGCGAAAGCCAAAGGTAATAAGGAGGAAGTTAAAAAGCTGAATGCCTTTTTCCAATGTGAAGTCAGAAAAGGAAAGTCACCAGAAGTAGGACATCACTGAATGGTTAAAACAACAACAAAAATAATGTTTAACCCATTGTATACAATCTATCAAACTTCAGCAGTATACCTATTCTATTACAATGAGAAAATTGCAAGCACTACAGGTAGTCGTTGACCTACAGCCACTTGTTTTAATGACTTTGAAGTTATGACAATGCTAACAAAAGTGACCAGTCCTTGCACTTCCAATGTCACAGCATTCCCAAAATCATATGATCAAAATTTAGGCATTTGGAAACCAGCATGTATTTATGATATTTGCAGTGTCCCTCAATCACATGGCCTCCATTTGTGACCACCCAGCCAGCTTCCAAAAGGCAAAGTCAATGTGAGAAGCTCTATTTGTTTAATGACTGTGTGGCTTACTTAATAAATATGGCAAAAAGTCATAAAATCAGGTGCAAACCCTTTAACACCTGCCTCACTTAGCAATGGAAGTTTCACTTCCAATTTTGGTCATACATTGAGTACTACCTGTAGACAATTAACCTGTAGTTGGGTCACTTGATCAATCCTTTGTCAAAATGTCACACAATGGCTTTTTTTATTTTCTTGCTGGCACCAGCAATTCTTCACTATGTACTGAAACAGACTGAGACCAAATGCAGAAACAAAAAAGAAAAAAAATTGAGTCTAAAGTGTAATAAACTTGATTCTGGGAAGCATTTTGAATATGAAAAAAATAATATGCATTCAATTAGCAAATTATTAAATTCTGGCTTCAGGTTCTATTGATACTTGTTCATTGCCTCATAGAAATAGGAATTAAATTTCCTGCACTATCATATGCATAAAATCTCCTATACTACCACCTCTTACAATACTAGACAACACAGTATCAACAGTAGAGACCTTCAAGTTTCTAGGTTCTATCATATCTCAAGACTTAAAATGGACACCTAACATCAAAAATGTCATCAAAAAAGCACAACAAAGAATGTTCTTTCTGCACCAACTCAGAAAGCTCAAACTGCCCAAAGAGCTGCTGATACAGTTCTACAGAGGAACCAAACAAGACAAACACAGACTTCAGAGGATAATTAGAACTGCAGAAAAAAACAATTGCTACAAATCTGCCTTCCATTGAGGATCTGTATACTACAGGAGTCAAAAAGAGGGCTGTGAAAATATCTACAGACCCCTCAAATCCTGGACATAAATTGTTTCAACTTCTGCCCTCAAAACGACGCTATAGGGCACTGCACACCAGAACAACTAGACAAAAGGACAGTTTTTTCCCCGAATGCCATCACTCTGTTAAACAAATAATTCCCTCAACACTGCCAAATAATTTACTAAGATTACTATTATTATTCTCTTCCTTCCTAATATCTATCTCTTCCCACTTATGACTATAACCATGTTGCTTGTATCGTTCAATTTATATTGTTTTATTTGTTTACTAGTACGATTTGATTGCTTATTAGTAACCTTGACTATACATCTACTGTTCTATTCTATTCTATTCTATTCTATTCTATTCTATTCTATTCTATTCTATTCTATTCTATTCTATTCTATTCTATTCTATTCTATTCTAACAGGATTTGTTAAGTTCTACTTTTCAGCTATTTTTAAAGGTAAACTAGAATAAGGTATTCATGAAGCTGCCACACTGACCATATTCAATTGTGTTAAAAATGATTTCCTAAGCTATACAATGATTACATACAATGTACAAAGTTTTACTGATTTCATAATAATTAGATGAGTAGAAAAAAAATTGGAATTTCTTTTTGATTCTCTTTTTACCACTCTAAAAATCATTGTTCCATTAGTTCTGTTAACTTAACCTATTCTCCAAAGCAACTGAGGGCAGGACAAGAAATAACAGATGAAAGATTATAAAAAAGAGATAAAACTTAGAATTAAGGAGAAATTTGTGGAAGCGGAATGGTTTGCGCTAGAAGTTGTGGGGGCTCCATCACTGTAGGTTCTTAAGAAGAGTTTGGACAGGCATTTGCTGGAATGGTATAGGGTCTTATGGTCGAGCAGAGGGTTGGACTAGGAGACTTCCAAGGTCCCTTCCAAGTCTATTATTCTATATTCTCAGAGAGTTATTCTGCAATTACTGGGCTTTACAGGGTGTGATTTTAATGCTTTCACTGCTTTTCCTGTCAACTTTACCAACTTCTCATTTTTTGCTAGTTTGCTCTTTCACTACAGGAAATTCAAGTTTACAGACATTAAACAGTTTCATACATTAACTTTTTAACTTTCGGCAGATTTGCTTCCAGGTAGAGTGCTGGAGATGTAGCGCATTTTCCTTTTAGACTTTTCTTAGATTCGGACTGGATAGTCTCAGAGAGAGGCTGCTTGTTTCAGCCTCTTCGTTTGCATGAAAAAATGTGCTATCTGATTCCCATTTGAATTAATATCCATCCAAAGATAGTTAAAACAGACCCCATTGCTCAATTTCCGTCTAACAAGTTCGTTCAGAAATTGGGGTAAGAACATCATAAATTTTGTACAGTTGAAATTTAATTGTAAGTGTTGATCCGAAATGATTTTTTTGTATATGTGTTACTGAAATATTCACTGAATACATTCAAATAAGATTAACCAAAGTACTATGCTCATTCATTCTATAACTTATATATTAATATTTAAGAGAAAACCAGGTATGACAGAACCACAGTTATGAAATATAAACTATAGAAAGCAAAACCTCAACTATTTGGCTTTTTTAAAAAAATAATTATTCTTACCATAATGATGAATTATGATAAGTCACTATGAAAAGTATAATTAAAATTTATATCTGTAGTAACTCGAGTTCTAGTATTTTAGAAGAATATGAAATCTATCTATCTATCTATCTATCTATCTATCTATCTATCTATCTATCTATCTATCTATCTATCTATCTATCTATCTATCTATCCATTTATCCATCTACCTACCTACCTACCTACTTACCTACCTACTTACCTATCATTTATCTTCCTACCTACCTACCTACCTACCTACTTATCTATCTACTTATCTATCTTCCTACTTCCTACCTACCTACCTACCTACCTACCTACCTACCT